>DWHU01000685.1:0-16503 GCA_018247975.1 Parides photinus | reverse complement strand
TCGCTGTACCATCTCTACACTGCCATGTTTCTATGTATGTGTGCTAGGTCAACCACTATACTGGTAACGTGGAACTGGAACTCCAGATAGCTATATTCTATATTAGTTGAGAGCGTATCAAATATTTATACAATACATGACATGATGAGGGTTTCTTCAAAGACATAGACGTCTTTATAACATGTCCATACATTTTTATAGCTTTGTTAATAATGAGTATCAAAGTTCAATTTGTTATCTATCAATAATCCTCTCGAATAAATCTCTTATAGCCGTTACCTTTTGCAAGTTTCATCAAATAAATCATAATTAAGGTAAAAAGTGTTATTTTTTTGCAAACTTTATGCTTTTATATTTGAAAAATCAAGGAAATATTTTATAATTTTTGCAGTAATTAGATAGTGGATTTAAGTCTTCCCGTAATTAAGACAATCTTCTAAAAAGTTTAGGGATAAACTTTGAAGTCATTGACATACAACAGATATTTACTATTTTAGCAGCCCTATTATTTACAAGTGCTTTCTTGATGCCTACATGAATAAAATTAAGAAAATAAAAATAAAATAAAATATTATTAAGTTTACGTATAATACAAATAACAAAGCCCCTAAAATTTAATTCTTTGCGATTCATATCACTGTACAAGTTCAACCATTAATTGAAACGCGCTGTTCTGTTTGTAACGTAAAAGATAAACCATTTTAGTATATTTTCGTGAATTTCGTTAAAAGCCAGCGTAGGAAGAAGCAGTTTGTAGTTGCCCCTTATCGAAACCTCTACAAAAAACAGTTCGCATCAAATCTACTTGGATACAATAATTGTTAATTTCAATAGCGTCTTGAACATTAACGCAGTTTTTTATCCTGACAGTGTACATATATACGTGCATATTTTTCAATTTACAAGTACCTATATAGTTTCAAATTCAAAGATGGATATTGAATAAAACATTTATGGGAAAAGTACCCAAGATAAACTTGTTTTTCGTTACTTAATCATTAATTTATATACGATGACATAACATTCACCTACAAGAGACTAATAACAAGTTATTACACTCTAGTTTATACATAAAATCATAAACAATTTACGTTTTAACTTCAGCGGTGCTTTGTAAATATTTATAAGTAATAATAATCATTTCATTCGATTGAGGTCAGTTGATATATGTACGTCAATGACGCTCTAGCATTTAATATAAAACATTATCTCCTACGTCTTATACTTTACAAATAAACTTCCTCAACCGATTCTAACAACGCATCCTCCGTATATACTACAACTAGGGAAAAAACCCAGACATAATGACATTTTTATCAAATATAGTCTCAAATCCAAACCTACAGCGCAGAGTTAATTTTTTATAAATTTTTCATAGCACTAAAGATTTCTGAATATTTATATACTTCTATTTTGGAGAATCATCATTTTAACAAAATTAATATTAAGTCGTGCAAAGTAGAGGTGAGGTATATTAGAAAGCCGTGTTATTTTCATTCAGGATATTACTTTTTTATGTCATGAAGCATTGAGACCAGCGAGACGTTTTTCTAATACTAATTCATAAACGCGCCTATAACCTAATGGCAATACCAAGTCCGATGATACTCTTAATCTTCTCTTACAGAAAAACGAGTGGATATATCCAAAAAAAAATAGCGACACCATATTCTACTCGTCGCTTGTATAAGATTATACAGATATTAACTCTCATAACCCTAGTAATTTCACAGACTAGAACAATCTTATAACCAACACAATATGTTTGGCGGCAGATACAGGTAGATTTACAAACTGAGCTAATTACTTTTTAAAATCATGCTTTATGATTAATATTCCTTTAGTTATACGCAATTTTTAATATGTCGGTAGTTATTATAAACAAACCTGTTAACTATCTTACATGTAATTGAATGCTATACAAATAACGAAATAAAACACACCATTAGTTCCGCCGTCGCATTCCATATATTGCATGAAAACATTGGTTATATATTTTGATTATTAAAAATACTATTACAAAACCTAAAGTATTTTACAATAATAAGTGGAATTTGATTTAGAATTTTTCCATTTTCATTGCAATGAATGCAACCTATCATCTAAGTAAAATAAAAATTATAAAATGAAGTATTAGCGCCCCACTTTAGTGATCTTAATAAACAAGGTGTTAAATGATGATACACTGTCCCTCGACGAATGATATGTTTATGTCACGCTGCTCGATGTGAAACTGTTATTCCTATAAGAAATATGTACCAGAGGCTTATCTAGCTTAACAGAAATAAAAAAACATCAATATTAGAAGAGCTCCTGAACCTCCTGTTGAGCAATTTCCAAGAAACCGGCGCATGTTTCGCGCAGTGGTGATATTCATTCTCTTTATACGAGGGATAAAAACTATTTTATTAAGCCTTTCGCTTTTAAGAGGTCGCGCATAAGCCCCTTGATATAGCGGATCTCCCTTTGAAGATCAGAGCATTTATCACCGAGTTCGGTGTGTCGTTGACGCAGAGTCTGCTCCTCGCTGAGTAGTACTTCGACTTCGGCCTTCTTCTTCTGACGGTAGCGCGTGGCAGCGTTCTTGTTTTGCTCTTTTTTGCGAGAACGACGGTCGTCTACGTTACGCGAGTAAGGTTTAGGGCGAGACGGAGCGGACCAGTCCTCGTCGGTAGACGACGAGCGCGGCGAAGAAGGTGGAGATGAACGAGGGGACGTGCTAACGCTGCCTCCTGAAGCTTGAGGTGATGCTAACTGAGCCGCACGATGACGAACCAAATCATCTACGGTTTGAATGTCGCAGTTGTAGTCATAGTCATCAACGGGCAGAGCAGAAGTCTCGTGCGCGACGGGCCACTGTTCCTGTTGTGTTTGTACGGGAAGAGCGGGTGCGAGCGGTGCGTACTGGGCATGCTGCGCGTAGCTCAACAACAGTTGGGTTGCGGGGCCCGGCGGACTCTGTGGCGGCGTAAGATGGGTCAGCTCTACGGCACCGTAAACCGTTTCAAATTCACGGAGGAGTTCTTCGGTTGGCTGGGGAACCACATGTGGGTGATCGTACGCCGTGACCGCCGGTGGCACCGCTACTGCTTCGATTGTAGACACCACGCGTTCCGGTGCTTGATTGATATTCTCGAAAATGGGAAGTTCCACCTTCTCTTCAAGCCAGTTGGGAAAGATGTTTTCTGTAAAGAAAATATAACAGAATCAGTATAGAACCAAAAAAAAATATGATTTCATAATTTTAGACATTTTGTAATATTATTAGACGTATACATTTTATAATATATTATTAGACATATAAATAAATAAGAAAAAAATTTACAGTTATTCACGAGATTTGTATTTTCATCAAACAAGAATATATATTCTACAGCTAGTTGGATGTATACATTGTTTACACTTGACACACACAATCGACCCTAACCCACAATTCAGATTAGACGTTGCGCCTCAATTATTCTACGGTAGACGATTACAGCAGAATCCATTTATCGTGGTCATGGATAATAAGATTTTTCACGCGAAATCGCAATTTTTATTACATTTACCTACAAAAGATTATTATTCAAATAATATTCCTCCGATTCAATTCTTTGTAGCGATACTATAAAATTAAGAATTTAGTAGTAATATTTGGTCTACATTGTTTTTTTTTTTGTTGTTCTCTTGTTCTATCTATACCAGTGGGTATCCATGGATAATGACTAGGTATATCTAATCATGATATCACAAGTGTAATAAAATAAGCTATATAAAACTAAGTTCAATTAAAAACCAGTTTGCTGTCTTACGTGAAGTGCAATAAGTGCCATTGTTATAGTTTTCCTAAAATGAGTATTTTAGTTAAACTCTTTTCGTAATACTTTTAAGCCTGCTATATCATGTCAAAAGTATAATAGATTTTTACAAATTAATTTTGTTTTTCAATTCCTAAAATAACAATGGTTAACTAAATCAAATAAGCATTTATTATATTTGTGCGAATACTAAACTATTTTTATACCATCATATTATTTTTTTTTATCTCAACGTTAGAATCGCTATACTTTAGCCATGGTGACGTACAACGTTTCGCGCAACAGCTATCTAGAGTACCAACAAACTATTTAATTCCAGACAATAATATAATTAAATATATGCGACAAAATTCGACTTTATTCCACGAATCAAATAATGATAATAAAAGTGTGAATAAACTTTAAAGAGTGTATCTTTGGACTATTCCAAATTATTATAATTCAAATATTCACGCGGGACGTGATGGCGGCCGCGTGATCTCTGAACTCAGCTCTGGTTGACATCGTTTTGTGATACTCATCTTATCATTATTATTATTAAACTTATTTGAATTTATAATAAATTAGTTATATGCCTAATGAATTTAAAACATACATAATTTCAAACAAATATGATAAATGTGTGGAGTATTTTTTATTAATTAGACTGGCCGATTAGCTCAGTTGGTAGTGTACCTGCCTACTGAGTAAAAGGGGTTCGATTCCCGTCACGCACAATATTTGTTCCGACTCTGGGTGTTTTCTATGTACAAAACGTATACATTTTCAAAAAAAAATGTTTTTCAGTAGTTTATCCGATATCTAGTACCCATAACACAACCGAGTATACTCTGCTTACTTTGAGAGTGGATAGTGTTGTGTGTATTATCCAAAGACATTTATTAATTTTTTAATAACTGGCAGTAGGTCCTTATTGCCGGAGATTGTTCAACGATCGCCAATCTTTCGTGTACAGACGTTATACTGCGACGAGTACAATGGGCTGCTAGTTCTATCTAGCATATAAATACATGTTACCATATCTATATTAAAAAAAGTAACATTTATTCGTATAAAATGTATCGAAAGATGCTATAGAATAAGCCGAGCCTCTGAACCGAACAAACATCTCATGTTGCACGCTAAACATCGGACCTCGGACCATTGTTCGATCAACTAAACGTCGGCGACACAAATAAATTACTGCTCTATGATTTAATCATTTCTGATCGCAAAACCAGCGCGACATCAACATCGATTGAAATTCAAAACATCTTGAACTGGATATTAATTACAAAGCAAGTTTCTTATGCTTCGAAAACAGAGCTCCGCTTCTAAAGAAGATCGTAGAATGTCAATAATGAAATCTTTTTTTTTTTGTATTCTCTACATTCGAGTCTTTGTGCTCAGGCACATTTTTACCTTTTTGGTATAAAAAATTCCACGTGACATTTGTTTCACATTTCGCTCAATGATCAAAACTTTACTATCTTACAGCTTTAAATGTATTTAAACTCAAAGGTGAGAAACAATATTTATCTTTTTATAAATCTCATCTAAATATAAAGGCATGAGCTTTTCTATAACTTTTTTTAAATACGAACGCCTGTTCGAGTTATGTCAAGTACAATAAACATATGGAAAAATACTTAAAATTTTTTGAAACTACATTTTGTTTTATTTATACATGATTTTTTTTAAAGTCATTGGTCCGATTTTTGGTAATCTTAAGTAACATAGAATTTTGTGATCGATTATATTGTTCATCGACTCTGCATAATATTTTAGTCAAGTATGAACATTAAGAGACAAAAGTAGCAACAAGTGCTATCTACAAAATTTGATTTGATGATTTACGTCAAACTGCTACGTCTCAATGCAGTTTAGACATTGATGTGACTATGGATTGTGGTGATACAAAACCATTAACTACAGCAATCACAGCAGGCGACGAGAACACACAAAAATCAATTGGGAGTAATTGACGATCGCTTGAGCAACACAAGGCAGGCATGTGCCAGCAAAATTGAAAAGCAAAACATCAATCATATCTGTAAAGTTGTACATTTCTGTTCGACATAGTTCAATAACATGTAAACAATTAGCAGATCTATGTATATTAGACAGATTTTCATTTAATTCGTTTTGAAATTTCATAAAAAAATCCTAACGGAAATATTTCTAACGTTCTAATTAAGGTTCAATAACCTCAGAGCAGAATGACGTTAACACGGCAAATTTTTGTATAATCACATCAGATTTCACGAACGCTCATTACTAAACAACATAACAAGAGCTATAAATTTATATTATATCACTTAATAGAAATAGTAAAATTTTCTAATTGAAGAAGTACGTATAACTCAGCATGCTAAATTAGCCCGTTAAATACAAATTAAGAGCAAATGTGTTTTCGTAATTAGTTCATAATGATAGTTAAAACAAACAAAAGCTCTATTTGTATTTAAATAAGTATACTTTCAAGTGTGTGAGTAAAAGACACATATCTCGGCCAGTAGCAGGTTGTTGTAGTGACCCTTGATAAACCTGCACAATCTCTACTTCTGTACGCCCTCCAGTCGTTCGATATGCGATGCTACGATTCTGACAAAAAATTCCTTATATTTTAACTGTTAATCATTCAAAATTAACTGTACATTTATTATGAGAGAGGAACTAACAGTAATACAAACGTTATGTAGACCAAAGGTTTTCTTTTATCTATCCATAACAGTGAAGCGCCTAGTTACAATGACAAACTGCATTAAATTTTGCACGGAGTCTTCAGACAATGTGGTTAGTCTAATCTCAATAATTCTACTAGTAACAAAGCTCTTCAAACCGGAACACATATTTGTACACTACTAGAAGGCGCAGAAATAATGGCTGCAGTAGTACATGTAGACGTTATAATTATCTAATATATGTATCAATAATAGCATTCCACAGGACAAAGTAAACAGCCAACTAATATATGTCACAATCAGTATCGTATTGGAAAACAAGTGGTCAATACGTCGCTTTAATTATTAGGCGGGTATTAAGGCGAGGTCGCCTTGTGAGCGAACTGGTTTATCAATAAGACGCGGTGTGGTACATGTATCAAAAGATTCCATTCGCCCACAAAACAAACGCTCGTTTCTCATAAAGAACGCTCCGTATAAACGAACGTTTACGATAACCGATAGCGAAACTTGTACAGACTCGCACCCGTTATAACTTGGACCCCGACAAGCTGCCACGTTATCGCTGTGAGGAAATAACATTAACATGAAAATGATTGCAATTAACTCAACACGCGGTTGCGTTGTTCCAGTGAAAATATTTGTTCAAGGTACAACGCAGAAAATTGTGAACATTTTCAAGCATTACTGTTAGCTTTCAAGTTTTAACTGTAGTAGATATATCCATGGGCATTTAACTTGTAAAATTTCAAAATGTTATATAGCTTGAGGTATTTATCAACAAGGCCCGCAATAAGTCGTGAAGGTACGTAAGTGCCGCAAAGCAAACAATAAATAACGACAAGAACTAGAGCATGACAACCTTGAAAATGTTTTCTGAAAATAACTTTCAATTATACAAGTATATTGACATCATGAAATCAATCGTTCACAACGTACCGGTATAGAAATCTGTCAGCGCCATCGCGTTGTCCAGATGACAATTTAAATTTTATCCTCCACTTAACAATTACTGCTATCGATAAAGAGTCTTAATATAAATTTTAATACGATTATATAAGGCAGTGCTATTGTATAATTAAATTGTCCGAGTCCTCGTAGAGAGCAGTGGTCGTCGTGAAAAGTTGTTGTGATCGGTTGCGATCTAACGTCTCTTGACAAGTTTCTGTGAATTGAACACTATCTCCTTATTCCAAATACAGCGATAGTGGTACTTCATTCTAACGAGGTCCAGGCGCATCAGCGGCGGCAGACATAGGTTGCGAGCCGAGCGCGGGCGCCCGTGAGACGTTGCTCGAGTCGAATTTATTGTCACGGGTGTAATATAACTGGGTAAACACCTGCAAGCGCGACGCGGACCGCTAGGCAACTGAGTGCGGCGCACGCGCACGCTCACTGACCGCATTGGACCTCTACCGCCTTTCCCGCTCCCACCCCTCATACCACACACACATACGCACAGCATTGCATTTAACAGTCATAGCTGCATAAATTACAAACAAAACGAAAGTGATAATAAAAATTATATGAACATAACCTCAAATGTGCCACGCGGGACTCCAATTGTTGACATTAATTACGAGAGGATGATGATAACATCAAGACTATGCGTATTCGATTTAATTACACATTAACCCGTCCCACTGATTAAAAACAACGACTAAAAAATTAATTAATCACGATGAACACAGATATACACGACTTAGCATAATCAAAATCAAGCAAACCGTTAATAGTAAAATATTTTTTAAAGTAAACAAAACGAATATATAAAAAATATTTTTTTTTAAATTATTAATCCATTTTCAAGTCTATGTAATAAAGCAACTTATATTCTATGCACAGTTTCTCGAAAACTCTAGTTTTACTTCAACACTATTGACCGCGAATGCCAATTGGAGTCATTTTCTAGGAAACATCCGGCTTCGTATTTAAAAACCGTTATATTATCATTATTTTATGTTTAATGAAAATTGGGGCTATCTAGTTCAATTCATAATTTTCATTTCAATATTACATCATTCTATAAAAAAGTTTGAGGAAAAGATCAATACTCTTTCCCATCTTATAAAAATTCCCCCGATATCAGGTCACAAGTTCACCACAGCAACAAAATGTTAAGGCGACTACTTTTCTGGGCTATAAATTGGACCAAAACAGACTTTTAAAAAAATTATCAACAAAAAAAGGTCTATAATCAATATTAATTAAAAAAGTATTACATTGACTTAATAAACGTATTTGCTTTAACATTTGAAGGCTAATAATTTTATTCAAAGAATTAATTTCACATAATTTTACTTGTTATAATTTGTGAAGTTTTTAGTAAGGAATTGTGAACGCGCACTTTGTAATAAACTTTTACAGGTGGTTACACATTCGTTGGTGCTAAATGATTTAACAGGAAAATCTAGACCCACTAAATAGACGACTATCATCGCTATAAAAAATACATTTGCCCATATATTCCCACTTTTACCTGTTTTTTGTTTGCTGCATACATTCTGCTTGAAAATGTTTACGCGATATTATTTTTTATTTGAAAATATTAGCCTTACTTTAAACAAGCCGATAAATAAATTAACAAAGGTAGTCTATAGATATTCTACTGATTACGGTAAAAATTTATTACAAAATAATTTAATGAGCTGCCCATCGATCATATCTTCTGGGATAGACGATGGCGATGAAGTAATTCTATCAAACTGTACAAACTAGAAATCGATCTTTAAATCCTATATTCAGATATCATTAGCAACTGGCTGAAACTATCATAAACGAAATAAGTTTTAACTATGACGTGATAAGTAAGTATTTTTCAATGTTATCAACGGCATCAACAATTTAAATTCTAACTATCGCAAACGTACGAGATAAGGCATTTAAAATAAGATAGCAGAGACCAGCCCCCTAGAGGTGTGTCCGTGATAGTAAAAATAATATAAATATGTATGTAGATGAACGTGACGTGCACGTAAAGATTGACAAAAAACTAATAAATTATTTAAAAACAATTCCAACTTCTCACATTATTACACATCAGGTACTACACACACGCACAAAAACCTAAAACTATGTATTCAGTACAAACTAATACAAAGATATTAAAACGAATGAATTAATGGATATTTCAAGCATCGGAGAGCTTTAAACGAAAAATTATACATTCTTGTCGCTAAATAATCATTAGGTTTTACCATTGAAACTTCTAAATATAATAATCGTAATAAAATAAGATAATGATATATAAAAAAAATTACATATAAAAATAAAAATTGTATTAGATTTATAAGTTTAGTTGAAAAAAGCCGGGCTATGTTTCTTTTGTTCTTAGTCGCGTTGTTTTTTTGGAAACACAGTAAATTCTTGTAATTACATTTAATTTAATAACGATTCAAAATATCCGTAACGGTTTACTGAGTAAATTTGATTTTGATTTTAAATTTTGTCAAGAAATATGAATTGTTGTTCATTTAAGACACGCTGCCTATTTTTCTTAGAACTTGAAAAAAAATTTCTTTACATTTTTTTAATATTCAAAACTGTTAATCGATGTAATGAAACTTGAATCCCTTTATGTAATATAAATGCATATATGTGTATATTATTAACACGTAACAGAACATATCATCACACACATATTTTTTTTAAAGACTTAAAAAACACAAAAGCTTCGTTGTCTTATAACAATCAATATATTTTCTAATTTAACATATTTTTTTTAAAAAAAATCTCTAATCTCTCTCGGTTAGTAAAATCCGAATAAATAGCTACAATATATTTAATTAATTTATTTATGTAAAATATAAATGCTTATTATTTCCGGCTTACCTTGTTTATAGTTAGTTTCTAGCTGCTGCAGAAGATCGTTCGCCAGCTCTGCGCGACTTGGTTTGATTTCAGGTGGCGATGGTGGGTAAAGATTGGTGGTACCATCGTCTTGTAGTAGGAATTTATCAAATTCAATCTTCGGTGCAGCGCTTGGGATTACCTTAAGTAAATCTGTAACAAAATATTATAATTATATATCAAACCTAATTACACAACAAATATAAAAACCATATAGATACATAAATATTAGGAATAAGATCCCACTTAAAAAAAATTAAAACTGCATATTATTTTCAAATATTGATATACCATAGTAGCCACAATAATTATAAATAATCTCATAAAATTAAATAATATATAAGCAAAATCTTACTCTGCAAGAGGTTATATTGGAAACTTCTACATAGGTCACACATCCCGTTATTTTTATAGCAACACATTTAGTACAAAAATTATTATTAGTTATTAAATATGAATAACGTATCACAGTATGTATTAATTACTGAGTCGATATGTACAATTTGTCTGAATATATCAGAGAGGTTTCAAGGTGAGAAGCTTAGATAAGTGCTGGACAAAATACGACGGGGCAAATGAAAACGTCAATATATATACTAACGATATCTGTAACACGCTCTTACGTCAAAGAAACGCCCAGATGTCGTGATGCTTTAAATCTTGTGCGATAATGTCAGAACAATAACTGATGTACAAAACATTGGAGGCATTTAATTTTATTATAATTACGATGTTTTCCTTTTAACCGCTTCATACTATTTTTATACAAACAAATAATATTATCACATATATAAAGAAATAAAATCGGATATTAAGAAAAGAACATTTAATAACTAGAAATATAGTAAAAAATACACAGCTCTCATATTGTTCCCACTATTGGGATACGAGTATTATCACATAACTAGATTGTAGGCCATTTATCCATCACGCTGTCTGAAGCTGTTGTTGGATCGTCGATTCCCCCTCGATGTTATCCTTCACAGGAAATCTTGACATATAAATTAGTTGTAAGCTCATAAAATTAATATTGAATGTAATATTAAAGCAGTGATTATTATCAGCCACAATAACATATTTACCGCCTCGTACGTAACAGCATCACACCACCCGATGCCAACAAACGCGATATCGCCAAACGTCCGATATTTCGTGTAGTAACAAGAACATATTCTTCCACACGTTTCGTTAATGACAAACAATACAGACACACTTGAGCACTTAGATTAATCTGTGCAAACATTCTTTGTTAATATTATAATTTTCATTCCCTTGAAACACAATTGACACATGTGCCACAATCATTTGCTAGTATTACAACGTGTAATATAACTTTCTAGTTAATTTATAATTATTGCCGTAGTACCCACTAGTGGTGTTTCTCTGTTTGCAGAAACCGTCTAAATAGTTACAACCGTAGCTCCTTTTTCTGCCGCCAAATAGTAGTGTGCATGCTTCACTGTGTTCCGGTTTAAAGGGCGTTGTAGCTAGTGCAATTAATGAGGTAACGAGATAAAATATCTTGAAGGGACAAACGCAATGCGGTGCGGAGTATATATAATTACCGCAACTTTAAATTTAATTACTCCAGAAAATTATGAGAGGATCAAGTAACAAGCTAGCTATATAGATGTGATAAATTTTAACTATAGTTACTAAAACTTCGCTACCTTTAACGCTTTTCAAACCAGAACAAAAATGCCATATTGGCACAATAACTAGACGGTGGTCACCAACAAGCTATCCCATAATGAAACCTACCACCAACAAAATCTTATTATCATTTTATTATAGGAACAAGTAACAAAAACAGCATATTAAAAAGTGTACGGTGTTTTAGTAATAACTGCTTTTTCATAAACAATAATACAATATACTAACCATTTCAATATAAAGGATTTTAATAAGTTACAAAAAACGTCATATTTTCTGGTCATAATTATACTGAGAATATTACTACGGAAAAAAGCTTTTCTTTACAACACAATTTATAGAGAAAACCCAATGTTCTTAACTAACTATATACTTAAATTATTTCAACAAATGTATTACATACGAACCAATATGTATACGTTGTATGCTCAAAAATAAAATAAGCTATCATGGAACTTAGAAATCTATGAATTATATTTGTCAAAAATACACTATACAGAGGCACTTTATTAGCAGTTATAATGATCAATAATATAATAAATAATAAAATCCATTAAAAACATACGTCATACATAAACTAAAACTGTCACGGGATTCCAGTTACATTCTGCGCATGCAGTGAACAACAAACATGTTTTGAAACATATATCATCTCGTACTCTCATCGAAAACATGATAAACAGTGGAAAACAGAGCGGCCGACGATATCCTCTTGCAAAACATGACCAAGAGGGCCACTTAAATCACAACAAAATTTGTTTTGGAAGAAGTTATGACGTCATGAGCAGAAAATACATCACCCAATCACAGGCCAACAAATTAATTATCAAGACACACCCATGTTACCACCATAGCAACCGGAGAGCACAGAATACATGTATAATAACACTGATAACATTCTATCATGTTTGCGCCAGTAGCGATAAATATGTTATATACAATAATAATATGCACCTTCTGATCTATCAACTAAACAGATCTCAAATATTTACAGGCACGTAGATCAGAGGTCGCCAAAATGGTGGTTTAACGTATCACGATATGTTTTAAGATGCAATGTCACTCATTACATGGTTTTATTATGGTTTATTAATACCTTTCATTATTTGGTCATAATTTATATTTAAATTTTACGCGTTCTTAGATCACAGATATTTTAATAATTACGTTTAAAAATCATATTAATGGCCGCGCAGTATACTATTTATTAATTTACTTATTCGTTCGTGAGTTCGAAAAATTTTACGGGTACTGATGTAGACTGTATTTTAATTATTTTTATAAAATTTATCTCACTTTTAATAAATCATGGCTTGCAACTATAAAATAAGGAAATCATAATAACGTCTACAATTAATGTGTAACTCATTAGTAGGTTTTTAAAACTTTCATCTATAGATAGCAAGTACCTCTGGAGCAGTGATTCTCATGAAACTTAACCAATTTTAACTACACTACTCTTCCTCATTCTTGTATTACTTCAGTATTCTTATCCATAAACATTCGAATTTATATATAAATTTAATAAGATAAAAAAATCCTGTCAGCAGTAACTATACTTACTCATAATTACATTATAATACACTTCCAAAAAGCAAACATTACAGTAATCCCCAAGAAAAACATTACATAATTTTTTCCTCCATTATTCAAGTTATTATATTTATTTAATATATTTGAGTATGTACAATAGTTGAGACAGCAAACAAATGTGCTGCTCGTCCCATCTCAAGATTTTATAACAAAAACACAGTAATGGCTTTAAAATTAATATTTTATTAGGAAATACTATTCAATAATATTCACAAACATTAATTTCAAGCAAAACGTTATTGTCTAGGTAAGATCATTTAAACACCATGCTATATAATATCATTATTCTATTATTAAAAATATTTAAGATGTGGAAATATGCGATTAACTTAATACTTTTTTTTATTTTATCTGTGTCCTTAATGTTTGAGCATTCAAAACTAAATAAAGAAAAAATTAAATAAACCGTTCACAATATAGACGAAGTTACCCAAAAGTTATCTACTAGTTAACGTGAGTGAATTGTTTGTCGAGCAATAAATGTATAATACGAATAAAAATACCCTTTATTATTACTTTCCCATTCTTATTATTTATCGGCCTTACATCCGAACTAATCCAAACAGTCGATGTCAATATGTTGAGATGATGATAATGAGACATACGTTATGATATTTCGAATGCTAATCTTCCATTAGATCATCTAAAGCTAACTTAGTCCTTAACTTAACTTATTTGTCAAGTCCTTAACTCAACAAATGCATAAAGGGTACGAAGGAACCAAAGATACGCAGTTTTTAAAGCAGATGCTATTTACATAGATTTTAAATCTAGCCAGTGAACGGTGTTCACGAATTCAAAGAATTTTTTTTTCTGAGCAACTCGGGTTCAGCGAGAGACTTATCCTATAGCCTGAATTATTAAAAGTACTTTAAAAGAAATTTATACTCTTATTTTCTATCAAAAATATAACCATAGTTTATTCTATAATCTTCATGGTAATAGTCATAGATGGAATAACCTGTTGCTCCTAATAATGTATCAACAACTGATAGAGGTGTCCCCTTGTGCGACTAGGTATTTATAATAAATAATTAAAGCACTTAAGATTGTTTATTTAGCATTGAAGAAATGGAAATGTACGTGTGTAAGGGAATTTATAAAGACCAAGTCAATTATTGACCTTTTGCCTTATCGTGAACATGAGGTGAATTTGTGGGGGAGCTAACAAGATTATTAGTTCGCTATTGGGGTCAGATGCCTAGATATACCCCCTTATCATGTATATTTGCGCCAACTGAACACAAATTTACATACCGTCATCGATGTTCCCAAAATCAAATAATAATCAAAACCTATTTAGACGAATTGTTGCTTAATTTTTACCCCATATAATGGAATAGTTGAAAATTTTGTTATTTGTTAATTTGTGCCAATTATGTTTAATATTTCCTTTTGGAAACTACCTGCCTAGCTAGATCGCAGCATTTCCATGCCCCTTCTCTTAACCTTTGAAATTGAGATTAAGTTGTGACAAAATAAGATTTTATAAAAATAACGTATTGAAGTATTTGATTGACTAGAATATGAAATTGCGCAGTGGTTTGATCGTAAATCTATTAGTTTCACATCGACATTTGACAGCTATATTAACAAATGTAACATTCTAAATGTGAAAAACAGTTAAAAGTAAAACTATATTTAAACTAAACTTTTCACCAAAGTATACATACATAGCCAGCGATACTAATTTAAACTATTTGTCTGGCCTCTCATCCCTTTTTACAAAAATTTCACGCATTACTTACCTTCCTTTTACTTATTTAAAGTAGTTAGTTACAACAACTCGAGAACGGCTGAACCGATTATCATGATTTTTGTGTTTTTGGATTCGTCTTCGTCGGGAATAAGCTATAGGATACTAAATTTTGCTTCACCAGCTTAAAGAATCCAAATTCCGTTTGTGTCCAGGGAAGACATTTGAGTGGAGAGAGTCGTCAAATCGAGTCGTGTCAGGTGTCCTTTTTTTAGAAAAATCAGACGCACACGCAAAATTGCTTTTATAACTTTTTTCCGTTGAACCCACCGTTGTCGAGTTATAATTAAAAAATATTTTGATATAATTTTAACATTTATTTGTGACTACATCATTCAAATAGCAAAGAGTATCTATATATTTATTCAAATTGTAGGAATTATTTATGATTATAATCTAACGTAAGTTCAGTTAATATCATTTAGAAAATACATTTAGGACTATATTTGTTAAGTCTCATGTATTTTAATTGTACCGAGGTAATAACAATATGGTTTATTTTGTATTTAATCTTAAATTTTTAAATTTTCCCACTCGTTGATTGTTAGACGGAACAAAGTTCGCCAGAACCGCTAGGTTTTTTAAATTTATATGTTTTATTCATATGTAAATAATACTATATTTATCCGTAGGCGAAACAAATCTAAAATTGCGAATTGCTATTTGCATTTCCGTTATAAAATAATAAAAGAGATTTGGGTCAAGTATAAACTAAATGATTTAATATTAATTATGGATTATTGATCTAAACTAAATATTCATTTGAGAGTAGCCTTAAGTCTCTACAGTGAAAGTACTAAAAGGTTTACATTATTGGTATAAAAAGGATTGATAACATTGTTAAAAGGGTCTATGTTGATATTGTTTTCCTAACTAAAATCACATTTTTCATTTCAGGACAGGGGTTGTCTATCTCTGCATACTACCATTATAACACTAAAATTTATAGTTATGTCGATCATTCTCTTTACCAGCATAGATTGTTAATATTTTCTACAAAACACGGTACTTATGTAGTGGATATATATAATGGGGAATGATAGGTGCACTTCGATCTTGCCCTTTTCGCAGACGACACTGCGCTGTTCATTACTGGTCCCATCCTGTCCAGAATGACGAAACAACTCCAGTTCGCGACCCAGAACCTCGGTGACTGGTTCGCGAAATGGAGAATAGATGTTAACCCGGA
>DWHU01000684.1:0-16511 GCA_018247975.1 Parides photinus | reverse complement strand
ACTCGATATATATGCGGACCAGCATAACGAAGATGTTCGATGCCAAGTCCGTCATGTCCTGGGGACTTCCCTCTCTTATTTCATATTAAGATGGTTGTTAATATTATATAAGAAATAACAGTGTTTAGCAATGCATTCATAAATTTTTGCCATAAACATCATAATACAATTAATAATTTCAATTTTATTTGTAATAGTATATTTTGTAATAGTATGCATTGCATTATTTTAGTATTCACTAAGCCAATATCCGCTTTGCGCGTCAAGTTCTATGAAAAAGCTTTTCATCCATATTATTTGTTTTGACCTGGAATGTATTTTACTATAGAAACCCTGGCGTAGGCATTATCAAAAATGCGAAAGTTAACTTTTATTGATGTGTTGGTTGATGTAACATGTGTTGTATAGCTACACAATGTTTATGATCGCAATGTAAATTGAATAGACTACTATAATAGCAGAAATAAGCTGTGTATACTGTGTAATAATTTTTAGCCGAATTGTGAAAAACATATCAAGACTTAATCAGATTTTGCTGTGATAATGTATTGTTGGACACATTTTTTTTAATGTTTTATTTGTAATTAGTACAATTATATTTTTTCAAAAGTCATCTTACCATGTCTCTCTTTCTGTGTAATTAAAATACTTCCACATTATCATCCTCCCTCTGGGATTAAATAATCTCTTTTACAAAGCGAGTGAACAGCATTAATCACTATACTGGCCATATGTTGCGAAAAATCCATTTTCTAGAAATATAATAATATACTCTCATTATCAATTAGACCAGTTAATTTAAATAATGTTAACTATTGGTTAACGATTCTTTGGCGAAGGTCTATGCTCTGGTGTGTGTCTATAGGGTATTGACAACGAATATATTCTATTTACGATTGGCTGACAGCATAACGGTAAATGAAATATTTTTTTTCAGACCGCAACAATGTTGACTATTTACTTAGAAAATTTTACCACATTTTTTGATTACCTGCCGAGTAAAGTTCCATTCAGACTGTCCAGCGACCAGCTGCAGTTATTTGCCGCAGCGATTATATTGCGCAGCCTAGGGCAGTTGGTGTGCAACGGTCACGCTACTTTAAGTTTGTCTACAGTTGAAGTTAATGATGGTGACCACGGTAAGCAAGCTAATACTTGAAGTATTGATTTTTTAACATAACAAATTTTATCATTTATTAACAATGTTGATTCGTTTAACAGGACAAACAGTTACGGAGAGGGAAGTTAGGAGAGCAACTGCTATTTATCCATCTGCCGCCATGATGAACCACTCCTGCGACCCTAACATTATTAATACGTAAGAAATATTTTTTTTACATAGCTCTTGTACATATTTTAGATCATGTACAATTTCGCAAATTGTTAGCATTTCTGTTTTAAAAAATTACCGTTAAATAAATTGTGTACTCAATGTATCTATCAGAGTTAACTTAACCATCACTATATATTAAATGAACTCCTGGTTTATACATATACACCACATTACAAAACAAAACTTGTTTTGAAACATATGTTTAATAACATGATTTATTTGGATTACATAATTTTTTTATATATTTTGGGAAGTAAAATATAGGGAAATATTATAATTTCTAATATGGCTTCATCGTTACCATTTTATCCTACCGTCGTTGAGTTGAGTAGAAGTCTTCCCGAAAGATTTACTGTTCGACGACTGCATGACAACGGTATGCATGATTGATGACTGCATCTAATGAGTCGATGTAAGCAAGAGGCTGTCGTCTGTTATTACATGGTTCTATCCGTGGTCCGGTCGCTGCCGCTACAAGTTAGCATTGCGTTAAGTGTAAATTTATTAATGCTGAAATGAATTGCAGGTTCTATAAAAGCCGGCTGATAGTTCGTTGTGCGGGTGAGGTAACTGCTGGAGCCGAGGTGTTCAACTGCTACGGGCCGCACCGCGCGCGCGAGCCTACGGCGCGGCGGCGTGCCCAGCTGCGCGCGCAGTACATGTTCTCTTGCAACTGTACCGCATGCCGCGAAACAAACAAGAGGGATTTTGTTGTGAGCATAAAGTCAACTATTGCAGCTTTAATAATACCTTAGTAGAACAGGATCTCATAATGTGCAATTCTCTCAAAACAATGTAGAAATTAGATGATAAAGGGACCGTTTACTTCTACCCCCACATGATGCACAAACGTTACTGTATTTCGATTTGAAAATGCTGGATATAATGAAACTTAAACATCTCTTGTAAAGGTGACAAACAATAATTTGCTTGCTTTTTTACGTAAACGTCTGCTGATAACTGCCGGTAACCGTACCGGTAACCGGTACGGAAGTCCCTCGACGACGAACTGATCTTCTCTTGAAAGAAGGTATTAAAGCGCCCTTCAAATCTTAATACAAATTTTTGTACCCCACTGCTTCTTAGCAATAGGTATTATGTAATAAGCAGCGTAGTTTGCTATCGGTGAAATCTTATTTGTTTTGATTGTAGCTACTGTTCTCTGCATATGTATGCCAGTCCTGCAAGAGTCCTGTTGTGTTTAGCGGCAAACCCGCTCAGTGTCAACAATGCTTCTCCGAGTTCCAAATCGATAAAGCGCTGTCCTTTATAGATCGCGCCGAGGACCTTGCTTTACAAGGTAACGTCTTAACTAATCCGTACGTAGTTGGTGTAGATGTAGTCAGCAAATTGATTCTCCGTACAGGTTTCCGCCTTGTCGAAACAGAGGGGCTCAATAGCCGTGGGATGTTCACTCACGGTGAAGCTAAGAGAAACCTACCTCGCCTGCCCGTGGTGTAGGACTGGCCTGGGGTGGTTACTTCGTTCTAAGTGAGCTACATGGTCTCACTACGGACGTGTGCCGGGGGTTTCGGGAGCACACTTTCACTGCCTTTGCGGCCGTGGTGGAGGAAGGGGAGTATCGGAATTACCGCCAACTTCCGCCGTTCTCCCTGTCCCATCATATACCGCAGCTGTGAAATGCTTAGATTAGGGAGCCGGGAGAGTTTTCTGTCTCGGTTTCCCATGGCCGTTAGATGACAGATTCGGGTAATCCGTTGCTTAAAAAAGGCCGAAAGGAAGGGCTACGCGTTGCTGCTTGGGCTGGTGTAGTTGCGGAAGTGTGCAAAAGCGTTGATTAAGTTGATAATATTATTATCATGACCATACCATCTCTTTTTTTTTAAATCAAATACTAGTTTTGTCGAAGTTGAGAAATAAGAAAAAAGTATTTATTTTTTTATTGGACGGAAGCATCGCGACATTCACTTGATGGTAAGTAGCACGTTCGCTACTAACATACAACACGTCACATAAGAGGTGTCGCGTTGGAACTATAAATGTTTAAAAACTCATTAATTACACATTTTTGTTTGCAGACTTAAGAATTATAACGGAATCTATCTAGATATTCTTTGGGAGGCACAGCTAAGTAATATTGTATATTTTTTGCAGCCGAACGCACGTCCACTGTAGAGGAAAAGTGCAGGAGGATGCAGGCTTCGTACAAACTGAAACAGCAGGTGTGGCACCGGCACCACGGCTCGTTGCGCGCTGCTGCTGACAGACTCGCCAGGCTGTACGCCGACATGGGTACCACTGTCACTAAGCTCGTTATAAATCCAAAATTATATTCTGTTTTGGGTAGTTAAAGATAGTTTTACTCTGTCATTATTAATCTACTTATTCATATTATTAAACTATAAAATTTTTGTCTCCAACATTTTAAATGATGCATTAACGAGGGGTATGATAATAATATATTTATCAATACCCAGTATATTAAAAGTGTTAACTGCGACTCGGAAAAACTTTTTAACGTTGACGTAACGTCTTTTTGAATTAGGTATGTAAAAAAATGCTAGATGTGTAAAAATGTTAGTATATTAGTGACAAAAATTACTGGTGGTAATTGTATGTACATTTGTAGCAATAGGCTGTGTAATTGGTATTTTAGTTCCAATTTAAATGGCGCTGTTACTAGTGTAATTAGGGGAATAACAAGAATCAACATCTTTAGTTGAGATTACAGGTAATATGATATATACAGCAATCTGTAATTAGTCGAATTGTGCATAATTAGCTTGTACTCTGTCTTTGTGTGATAAGACAGCGGTGCAAATAACAGGAACATTAAGATAACTGTTGATTAATGACATAATTAGAAACGACTGTGTTAATAAATATGTCCCCAAAGTTATTATGTTTTATCTTTTACAGGTGATTTCAGCAGGAGTATAGAATTAATCAAGCAAAATGTTCAGAGCCTTGAATACCAATTTGGTTCCTTCAGTGTAGAGGTATGGTAAACTGTGAATTTATTTTTTAATGTAATAAAATATGATAATCACCATGACAACAACAAAATTATTTCATGCCAACTAAATAACAAATTACATATAAGTGGAGAAAATTCAGATTTACTTTGCAACCACAATGTCTACTTTAATGATGAGTTAGTAATTATGTATAAATTCGCCTTGCAAATTCCATAACACATTTTTCAATTGTCATGGGTGAATTATTCGAGGGTGGTTAGGGGATCAATAAAGAATTGAGAGTGAGGCAATTTGGATTTGAATAAAGGGACTACAGAGAACTGAAAAAGAGTCAAGACTGAAAGAGAGTATAAGAAAAGGCGTTCAAGATTGATTCTTCCTTTCTTAAACCTCTCACTTGAAATCTATCATTAGAGCTACGTTATACTATAGAATCAAGTGAAATCTCAGTTTTGACTACAGCGAATTACAAATCCCGAAAACCTTAAATTTCATTGGACTAATCGCTTCGATGGATGGGAGCTAACAGGCCGATGAAAACTGTTTATACATTTTGAAATTGTTGCTTGACCTGTAATATTACTAGTTTGGTGGCACATAAAATAAGATTGACATTAGTAAATAGAGGTAATTCGTATATTTAGTAATATAAAACACTGCAGGTGGCGCATGAGTTGAGAAAACTTTCTGATGTAATGTTGGAAAGGATTATCAAGCTACAGGAACATCCAGATCATAGGTTAGTGGTTCTATTTATTTACTGTACGGATGATTGGTTTCTGTCGCCGGTGATCATCTGATTGGTGTACACCTCTGCTGCCGATTGCTAGCATACAAACATTATTCACTGTTGGAAAGGTGTTATAACTAGTGAAGTTTTTGGGGTAAAAAGACGATATGTCTACAGTGCAGTTTATGTAACTTGCAGCCCCACGTTGTTATGGGCAGGCATATTATATACCATTAGGTGTTACTCTGCTTCTTTCACGATTCCATATAATAAATAATATTAGGAATTGCGAGAAGTTTCAACTTGTGATTTTCCGCGCCACAGGGACTGGTGTTTAGAAGCTCACAAGATAATCAAGAAAGCAGTTCAACTGATGGACCTCAATTACGGCTCGTGGGAGGCACACGTTAAGCGACTAAAGGAACAGGAAGTTTTTGTCGCCTCTTTGTTGGCAGAAAGCCACACCCTCGCGACGGTCGACTGTGTTCACCACAACCTACACTATAACCTTAAAATATGAGGCTATGACCAGTTTATAAAATTAAAACCCGTAGAGATCACAATCGCTTATAATGTACTCTAGTGACGCCCGTATATAAACGTAACCCTCTCTTATTAAATTCGCTTGTTATGGGGTCGGCACAGCATGTTTACTTCTTTCATTCTCCTCTGAAAAGCGACCATACATATTATACACCCATTTACATGTGAATTCTCTACCAACCAATCTATCTATATATTACATTTTAATCACTTTTCAAGTATCATGATTTTCTTCCCTTAGCGTACCTGCCTATGCTATGTAATATATATATTTCTCTCTTGTAGTTGTTTTCCTTATATCTAAGGGTCGTGACAATCCCCATCCATCACCCTCTTCTTTAGCATATTTCGCCATTTTGTCCTGTCATCGGCCATTCGGAGAGCATCGTAGAATGTGAATTCCAGTGTTGTGGATTTTGTCAGTCCAACGCATCGGAGTTCGCCCCCGCGGCCTTTTTCCTTCCACTTTGCCAGTTACCACCAGTTTTTCGAAAATGTTACACTGCGCATGCGCCATTTTCTATCAAAACAAAATATTCCCTAAGTTAATCACTTATTTAATGCTGTCCAGTTCTTTAAAGTGTTTATATGCACATCAACACCGCCCAATATTTAACCGACAATTATTTGGTATAATTTTGGTCCATACGTTTCATTGATTGATGATATAGCAAAGAATCGTACGTTCGACGTCAACATTCGATAACTTTCACTTTCAATGTAATATTCAGTCTAAGTATTTAAAGTTGTAAAAGGTGCGCGCTTCATATAAGCATCGAATGTTTTAACTCCCCGAACTTGTATAGTTAAGCACGGACTTCGAGTAAGGTATTAATCACAGTGCACCTTTGATTGCAGTAGGTAATAATCATCGTTGTTTTCATACTGATTTTTGATGTTTTATAAGTCATCGTCTCGCTTGAATTCTACAAGAAGTGGACGTATGCTGCCGCCATAATATTGTGTTGCTATGTTTAGCCTATGACTTCTCGGCGAGAACACTTCACTAGCCATGTCATTTGAGATCTTATAAAAATTAAATCAATTAAAGTACATAAAAAAGGCGTTTATATCAAGAGTCAAGTTCTGTTAACGTTGCCTTTTCGTGTGACGGATTGTCATTATTGTAAGTTTGCAGCGTTCATCACTTCCTCTGCTCGGCCTATTGGCACATAAACCTTTCACTACTCTTATTCTGCCTCTAACACGGCTGTAGAAAGAAAGTATGCGTGAAGTGCCACCTATTAGTGTATATTAAGTGACTAGATAATATTAAAAACTCCTTAAGTGCACTTTCGTGTTCGAATATTTATTACATACAAATATATACATTATTCTGTTACGCATGTATACATATATATAACTGTGCTATATTTTTACAAAATTTACTTATAGTACGGACGGCTAACGGTAAAGATGGTTATGTTAGCAGTGCCTCCCGCCGATTCAATATTAAAGGTCCGTTATTACATAATTCGCGAAAAAAATATATATAATACGTAGCTCTAGTATTGAGTTCTTTTTCTTTATGAATAATGCGGCAGCTGTAAATTTTTGATGCTATTCGACAGATAGTTTTTTGTAAAGGATTACAAATTTAAAAAAGAATTTCCCATTATATTACAGTCGTATTTTAACCTTTTCATGTGTCTATGTGCAGAAAACGTATAAATATTTAAGTTGACCATATATCACCCTAACGTATTATTGCGTAGATATCTTATGAAGCCCTCTTTGCTAATAACGTGCAAGTGTTTGTAAAATTTCAGCTCAAAGATTGTAAAAAAAGTTGTAATGTAAACCAATACGTTACGTGCACACGTTCCAACTTACATTTTCTTTTCGATTCGCATTTGAAGATTTAATAACTTTTTACAATGTTTCCAAGGTATCTGTTGAATTATATTGATTTTATAAACTGGGCCTTTGACAAATACGCACAAGAATTGTTTTCATTAGAATTAAGCATTTCTTTAAGATGTACAAGGTATTGAGAGCTGTATTATTAAAAGTTGTATTTAAGTAAAAAGTGACCATTGCTGTATTATTGGTAAAATCAAGACATACGCTTTTTTAGGTAAATAAAACTTTATTACGTATATTTTCTTACTTATCGACACATTAATGTCATCTTTAGCGGCTTGAAATATCTGGTTTTAAGAATAATTCTAGTTAAAATCGAAATAGTTTAGAGCAACAGATGATCGAAAATTTAACGAAATAATTGTACGAGTATATTTAGACAAATACCGATAAATTACCTTTTAGGGCATTTCGTCAAATAAGGAGGTATTGGTTCGGAAATAAATTTTTTAATGTTGCCTACACTGTGAGTACTTAATAGTTTTATGAATAAAGATTGAAAAAAAAAATGTGTTTTAATTAGTGTTACCCTCAACTTTGCCCTGCACCACAAGTTTCTCGACGGAGCTATTCCTGCGCCGCGAAATATGTCCAAAGAACGAGACCTCGCGGTAGAGCCCCCATGCGCTGGGCGGACGAAATTAAAGCTGCTGTGGACGCCCCTGTTCACGAATGCATGAGGAAAGCAGCGTCCCGCGAAGGATGGCAACGGATTGTGAAGCATCCCACAAACAACTCGAATGACCACGACCACTCTGTCAAGAGTGAAGCGACTTAGAAGAAGAATTAGTGTTACGTAATTCACCCAAATTTTGTTGGTATTTTTGCTTGCCACACTAAGTTGAGTGTGGAAAGCAAAAATGCATGCAAGCATGTGGGATGGACACAATTGCGCGCCTAATTACTAATACTGGGAGCCTAAGACCAAAGAAGAGAACTAAAACCAATGATTAAGTATTGGAATTACCAAAAGGAGCGAGATTCTCATAAGTGCGTGGCTATTAGTTATATCTTGATAACAAAAATCAAATCACAAAAATAAGATAACGGTGTTCGATATAGTGTTACCATCGCCCTGGGCGAATTTTCCATGGCACCACATGCTTTCCGATAGAGGTAGATTATATGTATTTAGTTACGAATTATCAGTAAAATGAATTGCATGCAGTGCACTTAATAGACATTGGGTTTAATTTTAGTGTAGCCAATAAATTTTCTCAGATGGCTCTACACGTAAATAGATCGTACTCAATAATCGAAGCGGAGATGTCGATGGCTGAAAAGATTTTTGTTCATATAAAAAATCTAATTTAGGTGAACAAAAAGTTGAAACCACATTTTTTGACTGTTAAGCGGTAGGAAGTTGTCTGTCTGTTAGTACTACTACCTACTCATTACTTATAAGAAAATTAGTCTCCGCCTTTGAAAAAAAATTTTTTTTCAATTTGAGTGAGATTAAGATGTCTGTCAATAAAAAAATAATCCAAATAACATTTTATTAAAAAGTCTAAGATAATCTTTTAGCAGCAGGAGAAGTGTCGGTATGATATTTGGAGATGTGAAACAGTAAGGTTGTGTATGAAATTAAACGAAATATTTACATTATGATTCATTTAATACGTACCAAGGTTCTATTAAACAATAACTGTATTAGTTATGCACTAGACTATACAATAATTAAATTTAAGTAACTAGTACTAAATTTTTAAGATACATGAAGTTGGTATAGTAATTATTTTCAGTATATTTTTGGAAAAAATTTTGCATAATTTTTCAGAGTGAAAGCGTAAATAAAAAGAGAATATTGATTATTTTAATTATGGAGCAATGATAAAAAATACGTTGTAATAAGCACAAAGCCTGAATGATCAAATTAGGATATTATAGACAAAAATGTTTACCTTTAGATTTAAGGTAATGATTTATCTTTAATAACAACAAAATTTTTCCAAAGTGGTAAAAAATTTACATCAAAGTTCTGTTCTGTCTAGTTCTTCAATTCTTTAATTTGATGAAAAAAAATCTATTGTTCCATAAATTTGTTAATAATAAATTTTCTAGTTCTAGTGCCTTTTGCGTTTGACTTTAATTTAAAAATGAGTTAAAATATGATAACATTTACGGTGACTGTGTTCGAATAATAACATTTAAACTAACCATATACATAAATAACATTAATAACAGTACATTACATTTACGTTTGATAAAACTTACTTTATTTCAATATTTAAAATTAATTTTGTGTAATTTTCATTGAAATTGGATTAAAAATTAAGTGTATTTTCATAGAAATTGAATTAAAAACGTTAAATCATATTTAACGTGGCGTAATATTTTATAATAGCATGGTTAAAACTTATAAAAATTTTAGTTCCGAGGAAAAGGCGGTGAAATATTTTGACAATGAGGTTGGCATTTGTATACCAACTTTTGACATAAAACATGTAGTTCTTTTAAGGTAATATTAAATGCTATTCTTCCCCATTAACAAACCTTGATAATTACATACACGCTACTACACTAAACTATAATAATAAGAAACGGGTTCACTTTCATTAGTAAGTACCCAAGTAAGTATCTCGGGGGTTTTCTTAATATTAGATGTGTACAACATTCGTCATTTTCAAATTTATCGATTAATTACCATATTAATTTACCGAGACATTCCATCGGTAAAGTTTTAATAATTGAATAATAACCATTTTACGATCATATTAGATAAAACTTAGTATGATGATAATTAAAAGCACTTGTAAAGAGTGTGTAATATTGGTATAATAATGATTAAAAGAAACTGCTGCTTATTTTCATGATGCAGGCCGCATATTCATGTACTCCAGAGAAGAGCCTAAAATCAATAAGGTTACTTTTATATTATCCAATGACCTAATCCACTTGGTTATCACAGTTTAAAGGACATTCTAATATTTTTAAATTGAACGATCCTTAAACTAACTCTAGAGTGTGTTGGCTTTATAGTGATTAGTTACTTTTAGAGTTAACATTATTTAGAACAATTCCAGGTAATCTGTTGTAGTTTGATCAGAGGAATGAATTTTACTAACCAAACTAATTTATTACTCCCCTTGTATAGTAAATCGTATTCCTCAACAGTATTACTGTATTGCAGCTGTGCCTGGGTCATTGAATTGTCTATAAGTATTAATTTAACATAAAAATCTTCTTCAAGATAAAGTAATAAATTTGGCACCGCAATCTTATTTGCATAGGAAACTATAAGAAAGGATAAATCCATACACATGAAGCCAGTAATTGGTTTGAAATATAATAAAACATCAAGCAATGGCCAAAAACATACCTTCTCATTATAAGAAACTTCATCTTCCTCGGGTTCTTCCTCCTCCTTAAAATTTTATCAATTTATTTATTAAGAATCCAGTCACAATAATTAAAAAAAAATATATGTTTATTAAATACAGATGTAAGCGTAAAAAATAATAAATCATTTAGTATTTATTATACAGCATTAGCATTAAATCACCAAATAAAAAAAAATACAGTATACAATTTTCCTAGTAAACTATCATTTATGCAATGCACATAAAGACTTACATCAAATCCAAAGCAAGTATCAACATCCTTTTCCAGTTTGATGCTCCTTTCAAGTTCTTTTTGCTTGGAATCTACTTTTCCAAACAATATTTCTGTTTGCTTTGCTTCTTCTTCTTCTTCCTCCTCCTCCTCCTCCTCCACTGAAAGAAAATATATCGTAATTATTAAATTTAATATATTAATCTAATATATTTATAATGACTAAACTGTTGAGGCTATTGTAGTACAATACTAGTGGCAAAAGAATATCCACCCTTTAGTTTATTGGAAACCACTTATCTTGTTACAAATCTTCACTATTCATTAATCATAGAAGGATGTATGAAAATATTATAATGAGAAAGCTTTAAAATGGTGGTCAATATTTCTCAATACCTTCTTATATATAAAAAATTGAATTTCTGTTCATTACACTCCCTAAAACTTGAGAAGTGCTGAACCGATTTAGCTAATTTTGGTTTTGATTTTTTTATGGAAGTCCAGGGAAGGTTTAAAGGGTGAGTAAATATGAATAAAATGCTAGTAATATAGTAAAACAACAATTTTGTTCTCGGTTAGAAACTACTCAAACATTTGATATTCGTCTCATTGTTCAGAAATCAAATTAAATTTAAAGGAATACTTTTGTTTTTGGCATTTGACATTGACAACCAACCCATTTCTTATTTCAACCATAATATTTTACAAATATTACAGGATATCTAGGCGTAAAGGTCGCGTTGTCTCAGTTGAGTTAAATTTTTATGCCATAATTCGATTTAATGTATTACAGTGATAGTGTATCATGCAGTAAAGTTAAACATTCTGCAATTATCGTACAGTTGTTTTATTAAATTAATTGATGATATTATGCGATAGTGACATTTCAAGTTATGTACTATATTTTTGTTGATATTTTGTGATAGTGACACTTTACCGCTAAATGCGCGAGAACTTTTGTCACTTTTTTATTATTTACAATGTACGATGCCTAGGAGAAGACCAGGCTGAGGTCGTCGTAGTCCATCAAATGCGCGAAGAGCTACTTCACGTGCTTACCGTACTGATGACAGAATCGCATTCTTTAGTGAGTGACAATGAAGTAGATGGGATTAGAATGCAACGAGTCAACAACAAGCACATCAAACACAACAACAGCGAGCACGACAATGACATTGAGCGATCCCGCAGATGCAGTGCTCCTGTGAACATGGAACGAGCTGCATTCCACTGTGATTCTGTAATAGACTATTGTGCGGACAAATCGGTAACGATTGGGGAAATGACAATAATTTGTAAACATTGCAAGGCGTTGAAATACCCTGGTGAATCTACTGGATTACATTGTGCTGGAGGCAATGTTCCACCACCAGATCCCTTACACTCTCTAGTTTCTGGTATGGATTCTAAACACTTTTTGGACAATATTCGAAAATATAACAGCTGTTTCCAGATGACATAGTTTGGCACAACACATATTATACAGGACAAGTAACTAAAGATGTTGTATTCATTGTAAGATAAGCAAGTTTCAGATTATAACTGTTATTACTTTTAGTGTATCAGTTTAATATATCAGTAATCGAATAAAGATAATGTAACATTCCTCTGTATTTAATAGCACTGTTACCTTGTTCCTCAGTTTCAATATATTCGGAAGCAACTACAGCCACCTGTTGTTCAGTGCCATTCTCTAACTGAATGACCTCCAAAACTACATACTGTTGACCTTCTCCACTAGCCACAGTCACATATTCGCCGCGTTTCAGCTCCTTATCACCAACTCCGATATGTTTGTTATCATCTTCATTATCAGATTCTGCTTCATGATCATCCTGCAATAATTATGAATTTAATAAATATTAACAAAAGCTGGAGTATTTAACATAACAGAAACATATAATAAAGGAAATAGGATTTATTATGTACCTTTAGCTCTTCACGAAGGTATTTAACCTTCTTTTGGCGTCCTAATTTCAAAGCCAAAACTCGTTCATGGTATCCTGATTCTGGATCGTGTACAGCGAGGTGCCTGATCAAATTACCTTTGTGCGCAAAAGTGCGGTGGCACTCATGACAGGTGTGCGTCTTCTCCTTTGGTGGCTTTGGCACATAATCTGGGTTGTGATACAGGTTTTGGTGGCGACGGAGCAGTTGCTTTTGCCTAAAAAAATTTTGTTATAAATTGATCTGTTTGAAAAAAAAAAAATGAGATTAATTTTATTTCTAATGTTAACAAACTTACCTGAAGCTTTGGTCACACTGCTCACAGACAAATGGCTTTTCATCAGTGTGCTTGAGCATGTGTGATTTAAGACGGCGCAACGTAGTTGAAGCGTACACACATAGATCACATTTGAAGCATTTTTCACCTTCATGGGTCTAAAAAAATTGAAGAATATATATTTTATTTACTGTTGGAAATAAAATTTTACATATGCTTTTTATTACTACAGACTACTACTACACTACTCTACTTTGCATTTACTTTATACAAATTATTCAAAAAATAAAATCAATAAATATACACAGGCATTTTAAAAAATTTGTATTATTAAAATACAAATATTTTTTTTTTCTCTTCCCACTTTATGTTCCCACTGCAGGGACTCGGGGCTTTCTCTGATAATGAGAGAACTGTGCCCTTAATCCACCACGCTGGTCAAGTGCGGGTTGGCGGATACAATATCTTAACTAATACCATATTGCACAATATGTCAAGTTTTACCTTATTGTGAACTTTGCATGAATAGCGATCTGGAAAAGACTTTCCACAAATCTTGCATTTCAATGGCTTATCGGAAGTGTGAAGCTTTTGAATGTGTATACGCAAATCTGTCTTACGGCCGCATTTAGTTGGACACAGCTCACAAGCATACACTGGCTTCTCAGAGACTACAACAAATAATGACTTTTAGAGTTCAAGAATCACAATACTTTTTTGTAACCACTAGGGTTTACCATTTATCAATTGAATTTTTTTTAAATAACTATACTACGAGACACGAAATTTAAGTAAACATGTTTAAATTTGGATAATAGTAATGACATATTTAGCTTACCATTATGAATAAGTTTGTGAGCCTTTAATGAATTTGACTGAGTAAAGCACAAATTGCAGTATTCGCACTTATATGGTTTTTCACCTGTATGAGTACGTAGATGGCGCTTCAGTTTGAAAGTGTCTGGAGAAGCGTAAGTGCAGTGTGGGCACTAAAAATAAAAAAAAATTAATAGAAAATTCTTTAAGGTCGAATTTTTGTACATGAATGTCACGGCAACGCCGACGTTATTATTGTGTGACGAGTAAATAGAAGATTTTTGAAAGAATAATTAATACTAGGTTAGCTCTATGGTTAGGCAGGTTATGGTTAAACGTGCCTGGGACGCAAGGGTCCCCAGTTCAAATCTATACACAGAATGTAATTGTTTCTGATTTAAAAATTTATGGAGAATATTCAATAAAGGGTGTTAAACTTGGCCAGTGGTTTCTCTCCAATCCCTTACCCCCCACTCCCGTGACATGAATTTTGAATAAAGTGATCCTGATACCTGATAAGGTCTTTCTCCAGTGTGGCATCTAATATGTCGGCGCAACTTTGATAACTCGACTGATGCATAATCACATTCAGTGCATTTGTGAGGCTTTTCATGTGTATGCTTATATCTGATGTGACGGACCAACTCACCTAAAACAAGACGAATCATATACATTATAAGTAACAAAACAGCTGTTTGTGATGCAATTTAAACTATCACATTATGTAATTAATGTAAACTAGTTAACTAAATCAGGTAAACAACTAAAACTGATGTTTGGGACATCAGCCTCCGTTTGGAGGTCACGGGTTCGATACGGCGCGTACCGATGACTTTTCTGAGTTGTGCGCTTTAAGAAATTAAATATCACTGGACTTATATCCCAACCCGCACTTGGCCAGCGTGGTTTACTGAGTGAGGCCAAAAACTCTCTCATTATGAAAGAAGGCCCCGAGTCCCTGCAGTGGGAACATAAAGAGGGATGAAAAAGAAAAAAATAACTAACCAGAGGTAGTGAAAGGACTATTGCAATATTTGCAAACATGTGGCTTGACACCATTGTGCATATTCACATGGTTTTGCAGAGATGCTATAGTTTTAAATCCGCGTTCACAGACACTGCACTTGTACGGCCTATCTTCAGAATGAGACTTCATGTGGCGTAAGAGAAGATACCTAAAAATTTGTGCGGAAAAATTTTATTTCTAATAAGAAAGTCCCTAAAAATTAATAGTTTAACTTGAAGTTTTTACTCTGTACCAAATAGTTGGTTTCTATGGAAAAGCTGTTAAGATTATGGTACCGTCGATGACTTGTGTACGTGCAGAAATTGCAGGTGAAAAATGGACGTCGATTTTTAATTTGCTTGTTTCCTGCACCGCCTTTGTTTTTGTCGTTGTCATCGTCAGCTCCAGTGCCACCTTCGTCTTCCTCTTCTTCAAATTTATAAACATCTTCATTTGGCTTTCCTTCCTAAACATTAAAATATAGATTACTATAGATAAGATTTATGAAAATAAAATTATCAAAATAAAAACTTGGTGAGATAATCTTATCCAGTATACTATATAAGCTATGAGGTAAGAGTGACTTTATCTTCTTGAGTAACCTCTTGTACCACACCCGGCCAAAGGATTGTTGCACGTCTAGGAATACTGAAGAGCAATATTCCTTTCACTCAAGACTATCGCTGATATGTCTGCACACTCTATGTATTTGTTCGATTGTACCATGTTCAGCTCTAAACCTGAATTGATGGTCTGGAGTAACACTGCTTTCGTTCAAAGCGTATGAAAGCCTTCGCAGTAGTATCTTCTCGCATACTTTGGATACGATGGGTAATAGGCTAATTATTTTACCTATCAATCCCGATGTATTATACCGACGTAATAACAAATGTTACTGTATAATATTGTATGTGCTCTATAATTCTAAATTGGCCCATTCATTGACTGCTAGGCGGAATAAAGTTCGCTGGGCCCCGGTAATAATTTTATAAAAACTTTTATTTAATTATTATAGCTGTCTTGATATTCCCTACATTGAAGTACTTCCTTATATAAATATAAGACCAATCTCTCTTTAATGAAATAAACTTGTTTTGCGTTGCCTTATAAATAAAGAAACGACATTTTAACTGCCATTATCATAATTAAAGAAATGTCATTTCTTTACATACATTTAGTTTCGCAATCATAAACAAGATCAAATGAAGACGATTTGTCATAACCTTTGTTATTTGCGTCGAACATGAATCCGACAAAATAGAGAATTAAAATTGGACGTCATTTTTGGCATCCTTTAATAAATTGTATAACAAAAACTGACTTTTCTTATATATAGCAATTATAATAGATATATGTAATTACCTGGTCAACTTTTATGTCGAGGTTAACTACTGGCTTAGATTCTTCTTGAACTACGAGAACATAGCTTACTTCTCCATTACCAGTTTCAGATGGCACTAGTGTTACTGTTTGATATCCATCGCTGTCCACTAACACATGTGATT
>DWHU01000683.1:0-16513 GCA_018247975.1 Parides photinus | reverse complement strand
TCACAATGGCCTGCGTTTTGGACGGATTAATGGATAATCCATAGGATTTGCTCCACTCGCAAATGCTATCCATATCAATATAAAAATATACTAAATATACTAAAATTTAAATAAACTGACGGTAGATTAAGTAATTCTTTTTCAAAAACAGCTTAAAAAATTAATAGGTCTTTAGGTTCCAAGATCCGTTGTACCACCACTTTTAAACGACGGAATATTTTTTTCGTGTCATCAAATTTGGAAATAATCTTAATTCTATACATTTATTGAAAATAAAAGGGTAATTAAGCCCAACGCCATGAATCACTAATGAGTTGAACCAAAATAGCATAATGTTTTTTATTTGTGTGATGTGATTGAATTCAAAATAATCATAGCTAACCGAAATACTACTTTATGAGACAGTAAAAGCATCTGTGTGGAACGATTTAAGCTTACACGATATTTTACCAGGTACACCTGTGAAGATTTTTTAAAGCTACTTCAGAATAAAATAAACAAAATAATTTTATCTTATCAATGAATCTTTACATTTTTTATCGCCAAAGGCAAGTTTGATTGTCGCGAGTACCCAGAAGTGCTTTGATCTTGAAATTTTATCAGATTAAAGCAGTTGATAATAGTGCGATTATAAAATATTGCTTAAGTAGATTTGCTTGTTATTACTTATAAATTCCACCACTTTAATTGAATATGCGTTTATATCTACACATACATTTTAATAATACCTATTTTGTATAAAAATGGAAACAGAACCGATAATTATTTTAAGTTCCACTCTGTATGTAATTCGCTTAGCTAACATTTGAATTATGCATTACACGTAGTTTTCAATTCTCTATAGTGAAACTGAACCAGACAGAATGAAACTCTTAGTGTTGATCTTAATATAAAGTCATGTCTAACATTTTGTACATACATGTACATATATATTAAAGAGACGATATGAGCACAACGATGAACGGTACGCTTGTTCGTCAATGTTCGCACAACACTACCTTGCGTTCTTCACTTTACCTTTGTGGGCGCTACGGTTTAATGGTGAAATGCCCACTAACGTATGTGAAGACAATGGTATAATCATGACGCACTATGTTCTCGTGTTGACGTTTCTTGGTTACTGCGCTTCTTGTTCTTCTGTTGTTTCAGTCACTTCTCTCGACCCCGGTTGCCGGTTCTGACCGCTATAAGTACCAATCATGGGTAGCGCAACTAGTGGGTGAGATGACGCACACAGACCTGCGCGCGGGGGGTCTTGTGCGAGCGAGACAGCACTAGGGGTGGTTAGTTTGTGCGCTACTGTACGATCCATATACCTTTGAGATAGCCGGTATATATATGGTCATTAATTTTAAAACATTCATATAACTATTATTGCTTAAAACTGAAATATAATATTTACACAATGCTGTAAGATGGATGAAAAGACGTTGCAGTGAAACTTATTTAGCAAATCTTAGACAAAAATTCCGGAGTTACCACTAATGAATAATTTTTTCCTGTCACGATAACTGACTGACTGAAATTGACTGATTGAAAGTATATTATTCTGAGTTATTGTAGTTAGCAATTTTTTTTGTATCTCTAAATGTATAAAGCTGTATAGAAAAGTTGTTCAAACAGCTGGGATTACGGGGCCTTCTCTCACAAGGGAAAAGTCAAGGCCATTCATCTCTGCCAGTTGCTGGCCGATGGATGCTTAGTATGGTCATTTACAATACACAAAAACAAATGTAACAAGTAGTTTTAGTGATGAAATTCTGCAGCGATTAAACTGTATCCAGTACAGACAGCATATCTAAAAACAAATTAACAGACCCTTTATAATTTTTAATGTAAGTCGTCGGTAAATAACATACAAGATTAAGTGAAGTGCACTTCAGAATGCTTATTGTTTATATAAAATGTAGCAGAGTCTTGAAGAGTTTAGCGGTGATTTCAAACAACTCAATACGTTTTATATTGCTGGACTAAATCAATTAATGATTCCAACTAAATAATAACCGTATTAGATATGATCGCTATCGCAAAATCTGAAATTAATAAAAACTTTGAAGCTTTTGTAGTGGAGGTGTTGGATGCAGATCAATGAAAGAAAAGCTTGAAATAACAAAGGATTTATTATACTAAACTTTTAAACGTGGAAAATTTTAAGCCAACTTTATCGAATCGCCTTTTTGAATCCTCGTCGCGATTGACATCAATTATATTTTTTAAATTTGAAAATGGTTTGCACGCCTTACGTTATTTAGGCATGCACTGGTATTCTATAAACCTGTGCAAATATAAAATAAGTTTTATGCTCGTAGGTACGCCCTACGAGCATAAAACTTATTTCATTTATGAAACGAGAGATTATTTTTGCTATTCAATCTACAAAATTAAATTGTTGACGAAACGCTATATTTTTAACAATCTTTGAGTTGATAGACCACTTAACAATTTGTGACCTTTAGCCGTCTAACATTTAAATGGTCTCTAGGTTTATAAATATTTAATTCGACGAGATTCTTTATTGGTCAACTGGTTTATTCGTTTTGAAGGTCGAATACAAGAACCCCGGAACCTTTATGCAGTATTCTAGTTACTTGTGCTTGGAAAACAACTTTTATACACTTTTGTATTGATAAGACAGCTTTTCAAATTTTCCCTTAATTTAGCGACTTACAAAAGACGATATTTGTGTAATATATTTTGGAGTAATTTAATATGCATTCTTTAACGTTCCTAACGAATTAATTACAACTTAGCTAAAACAATAATTATTATTTCATAGGCTAAAAGGCGTCATTAACAACAGTTACCGCCTTTAATAACACAATAGTGTCGCAAGCAGTTACTTCGAGGAATGTGCCACTCACTAAAGTGCAGCGTTCTAATGAAGGTCTTATTTGCAACATTAATGCTGATTTTGTAAAATACGTTCCCAGAAACAGATTATAATCTTTAAAAATAATTTCATAACATGAATTGCGTTGATGTGGATACATTACATAGATTGATAAGTATTTTTTTTATTTCCGTTAACGTAAAAAATCACATAATTATCTGCCCATACTAGAAACCAAAAACAGTCCGTTGCGCAGAGTATTTTATGGTAGTAAGTACTCGCACCCTCGTTCCCGCTTCTCTTAACCCAATGGAACGAACTGCTGCTACGATTGCAGAAGAGTAAAGATGCAGATATACAGACATATTTATGTGTTCGGATATAGTAATAAAATTTTCCTTGCGAATTCTATGATTGTCGATATGTTCTTACCTTAGAATTCTTTGCAGTAGAATTACGATTTTACCCATTTTTGCCGCCATAATGAAGTGTGCAAATATCATCCACTGTTTGTTTCATAGGCAATAAGATGTAATCTCTTATTTACAATAAAAGCGCAACAGCGTATAGTATAAACGTCTTAGATGCGTCCAGGTTGCTATGCTGACTTTAGTATCGCTTACCACCAGATAATTAAACTGCGTATCTCTTCGTCGTATTAATTAAAAAAATAAAACACTTGTGTAAATAACTGATTAACTAATAACTATTTCAAGCGTTGTTGTACAAATTCACGTTTTCTTTTAAAATATTTTGTTCAGTTATGATGGCCAATCTATATAGTGCTATCTAAGTTATATAATCAAGTACAAATGGTCTTAATTTGCAACGTTTGCGTGTAAATGTGATTTCAAAACGTAGACACGGTGTCCGCTGTAAAACCGCTATTTATACTAGCTATAATTACCCGATTTTACTTCGTAATCTCTAAGTGTAATACTGGTGATAGATCTCTTGCCAGGGACCGTCTAGTTAGGTACCACCGCAACTGCTATTTCTGGTTGTAAACATTACTGTTCCGTTTTGAAGGGCGTTATAGCTATTGAAATTACTGTAGTAAAGAGATATCACTAACCATCAGATGAACATTCCGTTCGCCTCGCCGCTTCGTTGATTAAAAAAAAATAAAGTTATCGAAAGACAAACTACGCCCCGGATCAAGTAATGCTGTAATATAATAATTTGAAACAAATCAGAAGTAAATAAAGTGCATGACAGAGCAACAATTATATTTTTAATATGTGTATATATAATAAAAACACAAATTAATTGTGATAAAAAAAATTATATTTTTTACGTCATCTGTTAAACAGATTATTGAAAATATAAAAATAATACATAGAATGATGTGCGTAAAACAATTATATAATCTTATTTAACATTAACTATCACACAAAGGGCTTAATACCTCTACTGATGCAAGAACATAATTATATAAACAATTTAAGCAATATAAGTACTAATACTTTAAACTATTTAACGATAAAAGAAAAAAAATGCAATGTTTAGTAACTTGCTGACACGGCCTAAACAAAAATTTTTGACTAGCAATTTGTTGAGAAAACAAAAGAGATAAATTTCCAAGATACTGTACATTTCGCGACAAGATTATTTTTAAAAAGCTAGGCATATTTATTGGTGATAAACGTAAAATATTGGATACTAATATTGTTATTTATTAACAAATACAATTTTAAATGCAAGGCTGAATACAACACCTCAACTAAAAATACAATGAATATATTGATATGCAGATAATATATCCATGGCCTGTCCTTTTATCATTTAAATTTTCATGTTTTTTTTTTTAATAAAGATGCACCAATAGTAAATAAACATTTTACAATTTTCAATCCCAAGACAAACATATGTATCTAGAATAAAAACAGAGCAATAAAATTTGAACAAAATATGGATTCTATGTATAATAATTACATAATTTAATTTATTTTATAATATACTATGCTTTGAAGGCATAGTAGAAAATGTGCATCAATTATGTTTATTTTGTATATAATATTTACATGACGTACTTTATTACAATTTCATCATTGAAGTTACTAATTATTCATTATTTCATTAAAAAACACAATCTGTTTTATTTAAATTTTCAAAATATTGAATATTTGTGAACAAAAGCTTTAAAATGAAAAATTTATGTTGAAATACATCAAAAGAAGAGCAGCAGATATCATCATTATGTTTTAAAGTAAATAATGATTTAAGCATTGGCTTGTATTATTTACTATGGTATATTAATAATGTATTAATTACTATGAACCATATTTCAATGAATATGGCTCAAAAACAAAAGCCAGTATCGTATGTATTATTGGAATGTTTCAAAGGATGTATTTTATTACACCAATGCTTACATTAAGGGAGAAATACACTGTTTTAAAATATACTCTTGCTTATCTAACTATTAAAATATGACGCTGTCTCAAAAGATATTAATCTACTATTATTTAATGAAAACAAAGTAAAGTATATGCACGCACAATTGGCCATCTCTGCCATAATATACTGTAGTAATTAGCAGTCCATAAAAAAAATATATCAAACAAATTAGTGAATCCGGTTTACAATTATAGCTAGTACTTAGAAATATTGAAATAAGCTTCGACTAAATATTAAGAGAAGTTGCCTGTATATTGTAAACATTGTACCATTATTCAACAGTAACTGATTTAGCAAGGTTTCGCGGACAATCAACGTTGCATTCACGGAGAACAGCTATGTGATAAGCAAGCAACTGCATTGGAATAACAGTTAGTACACCTTGTAAACAATCAACAGTTTTTGGTACTTCTAGATACCTTGACGCCAGACTCATTGTTTCTGTATCACCTTCTTCACAAACAACTATAGGTCTTCCTTGTCTTGCTGTTACTTGTTGTAAAGCATTCATACATTTTATGTAAACCGGATCACGCATGACTATCATCATGACTGGCATTGAGTCATCAATAAGAGCCAGTGGCCCATGTTTTAATTCTCCTGCCATAATTCCTTCACTGTGCATATATGTCAGCTCTTTCACTTTTAAAGCACCTTCCAGACATGTTGCAAAATTGTATCCACGTCCCATAATAAGTAAAGAACGTTGACGGTAGAGATCTTCTGCTAATGCTTTGACTTTACTGTCCAATGCTAAAACCTGCTTAATTTTTATATCTAATTCATGTAAGCCCGCAATAATATCTGAGCGCCTCTTCTGGAGAGATATGCGATCTTCACTAATGACAAGTGCAAACATAACAAGTGATACAAATTGAGAAGTATAGGCTTTTGTGGAAGCCACACCAATTTCAGGTCCAGCATTAATATGTACACCGCAATGGGATTCGCGACATATGGAACTACCAACTGTGTTAGTAATACCAACAATGAGAGCTCCATGACGTTTGCAGTAACGAAGGGCCATCAGTGTATCCGCTGTCTCTCCTGATTGTGATATAAAGAAACACACATCATCTCTAAAAACTGGTGTATTCCTATCTAAAAAGTCAGATGCTAGTTCCACCATAACTGGAAGCTCAGTCAATTCTTCCAAGAGTTGTCGTGTCGCTACTGCACTGTGGTAGCTTGTACCACATCCAATCAACATAAGTCGCCTGCATCGTTTTATTTCCGGAACATAATCTTTAATACCTCCAAGGGTAACAGTACCATCTGCGAAATTAAGACGACCCCTCATCGTGTTCACTATAGATTCTGACTGTTCAAAAATTTCTTTTTGCATAAAATACTCATAATTTCCTTTCATAATTTGTTGCAACTCTAATTTAAGAGTTAAAATTTCACGCTGATGAGGATCACTACTACTACCCGACATACGATGAATACTAAGGACTCCACCTTTAATATGAGCAACATCATCATCTTCAAAGTAAAGCACTCGGTTTGTATGTTCAATTACTGCAGATGCATCAGAAGCAAAGAAATACTCAACATCCCTTTCTTCTTCTGGCTCAAAATGAGCATGGCTGTTTACACGAGGTACCGAGGGAACAACTCCTCGAGTAGCTTTATTATTTGTGTACATAATAGGTACATGATCACTTGAAAGTCTACGCCTTGTTTTAATTCCCACAAGTAAAGGGCTACCACGTCTAGTAGCTACACATTCATTAGGAAAATAACGTGATTTAAAACATAAAGCAAAAGCTCCTTCAAGTTGTTGGATTACCTGTTCAACTAATTCCTGGAAGCTGTAGTCTTTATGTTGACTGTAAATGTGGTGAACCAACTTAGCAATTGCTTCTGTATCAGTTTGGGACTCAAAAGTATAGCCTTTATTTTCTAGGAATGTTTTAACTGCTTTATAATTTGTAATAATACCATTATGAATAACGACGAACGCGTTGTCTTCGCCAGAACGTTGAGGATGTGAATTGATAGCACTTGGTTCTCCATGGGTAGCCCATCGTGTGTGTGCAATTCCACAATGAGACTCCACACTGTCATCTACAGCCAAATCAACACTACTTTCCTGAAGTAATTCTTCAAGGGCCGCAACTTTCCCGCTTCTTTTAACAACCGCTATATCTTTTTCGTCAGCAGCATCAATGGCAACGCCCGCAGAATCATATCCTCGGTATTCCAAGCGTTTAAGCCCGTTCACAAGTAATTCCAATATCTCCCGACGTGTCTTTGGCGTAAGATGATTAATATAGGCAAATATTCCACACATCGTTAACGAAATAGAGCGATAAATGGACCCGAGTGCACGTAACCACAATCGAAGACTAACTGTGAGCAACTCTACGTTTAACTGATATTGAAGACCTTCGAACACCTCCTACCACTAATAAGTTACTTTCACTTGTGTCCATGCACACGTCATCACATTTCGTTATCGCATATACAGTCTAGTAGCGTAAATATCAAGAGGCAAAACCAGTCTGTAATCATTTAACGGAAATTGACAGACGAACTAACAGTCATTCTGTCAAAATCATACTGTCAAATTGACACAGCGAGGATTTTTTATTCTTCTGCTTTGGATTCTAGTTATATTTGTACAAAAAGTGAAAATATTAAATAACTTAGTTGTATATTAGTAAACTTAGTGCTACTATAAAATTTTATTAATTTTGTTTATTTCTGCATACATAAATTACAGTCAAAAGATTACAAATACATTTTTCATGTGCTTAAGTTTATTTAGTTGTTAATCAGTTGCATCCGATGCATTTTGATATTCGAATTCGAAGGTTTCAAAATAATCTAGCGCTAGTATAAAAGATTGCCCAATCAAAAATCTATAAGCATTGACAAAAAACTCTGTAAACTTTTCATGAATTAATTTATGCTACAATTGAGTGATTTCTTTTTAAACTAGTAGTATGTGTCCACGACGGCATGAAATCTATAGTAATGGCCAAGTTTCTCTTATTATCGGAATAGGAAAGGACCGTGTTATTAATAACCATTTCTTGAAATGAGGAAAAATTAGGTGAAAGGCGTAGTTGATTACTTCCTATAACAACAGCCTGCGATTTATATGATTTATGTTCCAATTGCACTTATTGGCATTTAATATCAGTTTCAAAAGCAGAAATATGTCGTTATATCTACCTATAAGTCATTTCCATAAAGGTAGTAGTTGGATGGAATTATATTAGTTATGAAATGCACGGAGACTGAAATGAGTAATGGTAAAAGGTCTACTCTCAACCTTGAAGACATTTCCACTGTCAAGTCTTTACACAGAGATCGAATCTTGTCTGCGGATACATTGTGAAGGACTTAGAAGAGTGAAACTATAAAATTGCAGGAGATATATGAAATAGAATGGAGGAACATATTTTTTTATAGAAACTTATTGTCCATTCACTTCTGTCCTGATAACATTGAAACATTTATATTCTGCATTATTAAACCAATTTATTTCGCGTTATTAATTTGTACCTGCTAATGTAGTTAAATTATGACAAACAACTTGAGAACGTTTTATAGCTTTTAAAACATGCGAGAAATGAACATCATGCCGAATAATAAAATTGATTTACTATTTTATTTCGTATATTAAATACGGGACAGAGAAAAGTGGAGATCTTTCGAAGTCTGTGCTTAGCATTGAACATCAAAGTAAATATAAAATAAAATTAATGAATACCAGTAGCTTCTTTATTGGTTTTATCAGGATTAAGGTCTTTACAAAATCATTGAAAAAATTACAAAGATACATTTAGCTTAAAATGAGTTAAGTTTCTCCATACCAGTATGAAATATTTAATATAAACCATTCCAAATACGGCCTATTTAAATTGAATATTTAAACCTTCACACTTAGATAAAATTCGAACTCCAAATTATCTTTTACAAAGAAACAACAGGAACAAAAGTTGCATTTCCTACACTTTACAATTCCCAAATTTCTAACATAACGTTTTAAACGTTTTAAAATCGTACTGCTAATTCACTACAGGGGAGTCGGTTCTGAACCGTCCCTCATTTTATACACTCCTGATGTTTTGCATTACTCTTAAAACCCTACCATATCCTCTACCGTAAGAAAAATAACCTTCTTAAAAGGAATTGTCAAAATTTTTAAATTAATAGAATTAAGTTAAACATCACAAAAAAAAATATTTCAGGACAATATTAACAATAAACGAATTTTAACGTAAAAATGAGGGAAGAGATAGTTAATTAAAATTCACGAACCAAATTTATATTTTACACAAAGAAACGAATCGATGAGCACGACGCAGTGAAATGGTTTAAAAATCCAACAGTCGTGCCGTTGTTTTTCCTTCTAAACTCTTTGCGATGGAAAAATAAAACGTAACGAGCTTTCAAGTGCGGAAACTCAAACGTGGCGAGTAACTTACGACTAAAATAATCACAAATACATAAACTTAACATATAAGCGTAACTAAAACGAACTAACTTTAATGGTATCTCGCTACGATAAATGCACATAATAGGGCTGTTGATGTCACCAGTGAAGAAGCTATGATTGTTGAAGACACAGGGACACGACAACGGTGGGGACTTGTTGATAACCGGTGCAGCGGAGCAATCGCTCGGCAAGCGCTTTACATCCCGGGGTACACGAGTAGCCACAGAATAAAGGAGAGAGGAGTAGGGAAGAACAAGGACAGAGTGATGTGGAAGGGATGGCGCGGAGATGCAGATGACGATTGCTACCGGCTGCGGTGTAGTGATTAATGTGCCCCATAGTTATTTCTTCTTTTGGGCCTTCTCGGCGGCCTTGGTGATTTTTCCTGTAGTGACCTCCTTGAAAGTAACGCTCTGAAATTAAATAAAGTTATGTGACTTTTCATTTACAACAAGTGTTAGACTTGTGTTTCATTTCACACGGCGTTCAGTAACAATGAAGACATAGATGGTGACACATTTACACACATGACAATCATCAACCAAAATGTACATTTTCTCACTCCATCACTCCAGAATCGAATAATAACCCTGCGTGTGACAGGGCCAGCTGTTAACCGCGCGTAATATTACAGTGCCACTTGTAAGGGATATCATATATTATTGTACCACGTTGTACTCGCCACTCTGAGACACGTGTCACCGGTTGTTTCACTAATTATGACATCCACCAAATTATAACAAACGTTGAACAAAATTATATCATACTTTTTGGCAGAAGAAAAAGACTATGGTAGTTAGTGAGTTACCACATTAACATGGTTGTAAAGGCAGAGTGTATATATGTGATTTACTTTGATCACGCCCACGGCGACAGTCTGACGCATGTCACGTACGGCGAAACGCCCCAGAGGTGGGAACTCCTGGAACGACTCCACACACAGCGCTTTGGTCGGCACCAGAGTGACGATGGCCGCATCCCCAGACTTGATCGATTTCGGCTCCACCTCTGTTGTTTTACCTGTGTTTTAAAGTTCGTGTTTACATAATGTTAACAATTAATAATTTTAATTAGATGTATTTAATATTCTTATAAACCTGATAGTAAGTAACACGTCCGCCCATAACAAACAAGCCTATTTAAGTAAATCATGCGGCACGCAACCCACCAGTACGACGATCGCACTTCTCCTTGATCTCGGCGAACTTGCAGGCGATGTGCGCGGTGTGGCAGTCCAGCACCGGTGTGTAGCCGTTGCTAATCTGCCCAGGGTGATTCAGCACGATCACCTAATCACATATAAATAGGTCGTGCCAAATTTTATTCACTTTTATAACTGTTACAAAATAGTGCCTTCCATTTTTATTGCATTTATCTACAAAAAAATCTTATTGGAAAAACTTAATCAAATGTTATAATACAAGTCTGTTCAAGGTTAGTTTTTATGTTTTTAAATAAAAATCACATTCTCCAAGTATATACGCTTTTACAACTTTAAAAACAATCACTGAAAATGAACCAAATCTTAAACATTTGTTGGTAGTCTTTATATACAGGTGATTGGAAATAGGTGTAATAGATCTGGAGAGGCGAAAATATTGCTCATATGGTTTTTGTATAATATTTAATGCATAGTATGATTCAGTATCAAACTATGTATGACACGATATCCAAAAACGAATGATAATGGAATTATTGATGTTTGAGATATTTAAAAACAAGTTAAGAAGCATCGCTCAGCATATGGCAATGAGGCTTTTTTCGAAATTATAATTAATTGTTCATAATAAACTAGCCACCGCCACAACTCTCTCATAATGAGAGAAGGCCCCGAGTCCCAGCAGGGGGAACGACGAGATGAGAAGAATTGGGAATTAAGATGATCATTTTATGAGAGGTGTGGACGCTTCATTGTTAACAATTCCCATAACTATCTTACCCCACGCACCCCACACCTACATTTAAATAAAAAAAAAACTACATATGTTATACTTTGCTATTTAAATGATATCGGACGAAAGGACCAGACGGACGAACGGGCTGACGGACAGACTAGTGGCCACAGTTGGATTCTTTTCTTCGAAAAATCTCTAAAACTCCTATTGTTTAGATAAAATCGAATCCTCACAAATTTTTTTAAAAAAGAAAACCTATTAATCATCGTTTTATAAATTTGATTAATAGTCAGCACTTACAGGTTATGTATAAAAATTACCTGTAAAACGTTTTATGTTCTTTGTTTATCTAAACGTTTTGATTGAGACATCTAAACTCAACACTGGGCTCACGGACCCACAGTCCACAGCTTAATTAATTAAAATGTAAAGTCTAAACAATTTGTTACTGTTCAAACTAGAAGTATAGTTGTCAACAGCGGATTTTCACCTTAATGTGTGTCTGGATTTTTGTATTTTCTGGCGAAAATACAAAAATTGGCAATGAGATCGGGCCCGTTCTTTGACCGCCTTCGCCTGTGACGGAAGCTCTGGGCGGTGAGAACCGGCCCCGGAACTCGGAATTGTGACTCGACATCGAAACCGTTGTAGTGTGATAGGTTATGACATGATAAGTAACGACCTATAGCTTCGTTCTACCAAAACTTTTACACCAATTTACAACCAGTCTGTATAAAAAAATATTAACCACTTACCTGAGCGGTGAAATCAGAAGCGCCCTTAGGTGGTGAGTTTTTGGAGTCTCCGGCTACGTAACCGCGACGCAACTCTTTTACCGATACGTTCTATAACAAATACTTTAGTAATAATATACGGAAATGAATTAACTTATTTACGTAAATACGTAATAAATACGTAAGCAGTAAATAAGTAAACTGTACAAAGTTATAAAGCAAAGGATTCTTCCTTTGCTTTATAACTTTGTACAGTTTACTTACATAAGAGATATTACTCTGCTGGTTTACGGTTGCATCAATTAAGTACCTTGACGTTAAATCCGACGTTGTCACCGGGCATAGCCTCCTGCAATGCCTCGTGGTGCATCTCTACGGACTTAACTTCAGTTGTAATCGCCGCTGGAGCAAACACCACTACCATACCTGGTTAAAAATTCAATACATTGCATACACATACATACCGCATTCGGTAAGTATTGGTGTTCATCACAACTATATTTGACAATGTCCATGTAATTATATGATGTGACGATAATAAATGTTCATTCAATAATGATTACTAACCGGGTTTGAGGATTCCGGTTTCAACGCGACCAACGGGCACCGTGCCGATACCACCAATCTTGTATACATCCTGCAGCGGCAAGCGTAATGGCTTCTCCGTCGGGCGAGACGGAGGCTGAATAGCGTCTAGGGCCTGCACACAACATTTTCCGAATAGGAAGCGTAGCATTTGAAGATGGTCGTACTCAGCATCCGGAGAGGTTACCGACTTTTCGTCCAAAACACGATCGATCGCAAGCTCTATAACGCCATGCAATGACAACCCGCTCGGTAATTGTTTATGTTAAATGAACTATCTGCCAAGTTCGGCCGGTCGGAAATACTATATTTGAAAAGTACTATTATAAGAATGAAAAGTTAAAAAAAAATTACACAGGTTTTTTTCTGTTCACTTTTTTCATTCAGTCAAAAATATTTTAAGTGTTTGGTATAGAAGTTGTACTATGTATCTGTGTACTTTAATAACATGAAACTTATTTACGTACTTAAAACGTTGTACTCACCTCGATGAGGCACTTGCCCTCAACCTTGCCGTCCTTGCGGTCAATCGTCCACCCTTTAAACCAAGGCATCTTGTCCGAAGGCTCCAGCATGTTGTCACCGTGCCAACCAGAGATCGGCACGAACGCTACGGTGGCCGGGTTATATCCTAAGAAAGATTTTCATTCGATTTTTTTATTTCAAAAGAGGAAACTAAGAAGCTTCTTTTAACAGGTATTTGGTCAATATCAAATTAGTTGAATTATTATTTAATTTATATTTTACATGTAAATAGCATAGATTATTGTACTTGTGATCCTTACCAATCTTTTTGATGTAAGAGGACACTTCTTTCTTGATCTCTTCGTAGCGCGCCTCGTGATACGGCGGCTCTGTAGAGTCCATCTTGTTCACGCCGACGATTAATTGCTTGACGCCCAGGGTAAAAGCGAGTAGAGCATGCTCTCGGGTCTGTCCATTTTTGCTGATGCCAGCTTCAAACTCTCCAGTACCGGCAGCAACAATCAAAACAGCGCAGTCGGCCTGTTGAGAAAGTGATTTTTGAAATTTTGCTTGAAAGCTAGATTATACTTTTAGTAGCTGATGTACATACAGGGTTAATTTAAATTAGCGCATCGCCTCTCGCAGGCAGTCTCACTACATCAATTCCGAAAGTTGTAATAAAAAAATATTTCGTTATACATAATAATTTTTTTTGTAGCCACTTGCCTGCGAAGTTCCGGTGATCATGTTTTTGATGAAGTCTCTATGGCCGGGAGCATCGATAATTGTTACATAGTATTTGGAAGTCTCAAACTTCCAAAGAGCAATGTCGATGGTGATACCGCGTTCGCGCTCGGCCTTAAGCTTGTCTAATACCTTTGGTTAAAAAATCCAAGAAGACATTTTAAAAGTCTTTCCAGCTTAACAAAATAGACTGCATCATTTCAATTGTATGAAAATTAAAATAAAAGAATCAAACCTATTATTTCTTTAAAAATGTATTAACAATACATAATAAAAATAGGGTTGGATTATCGTTAATCAAAATTTGTCATTAGATCAGTGTTCATAGACATCTAAAATAAAATATAATCTTTATTAAGGTATTTCAGCAACTACAATAGGTACACAGACAATAGCATCCAACAAATACATATTGACGAAACTTACCCACGCGTACTTGAAAGAGCCCTTTCCCATCTCTTGCGCTTCCTTCTCAAATTTTTCGATAGTACGTTTGTCGATTCCGCCGCATTTATAGATGAGGTGGCCGGTGGTAGTCGACTTGCCTGAATCTACGTGGCCGATGACGACAATGTTGATGTGAGTCTTCTCCTTACCCATTTTAACCAAAAACGTTCAATAGCAGATACTTCGAGAAACCTGATAAAAATTTGATTACTTTCTTTAATATCATGTAAAAAAATATTTAAAAGGTATAACCTTGTATAAATATATAATTGGGAATGTTGGTATATTCCAATTTACAAAATTTTTAATAGCTTTAATGTAATCGATAAATAATGTTTTAAGTTGTAGGGTACGGAAGAAAAGAAAAAAATGTTACGCGTGGACTAATGTAATAAAATCGATGCAGCTTTGGAGCCACTGGGCGTTATCTGCAGTAGGCACCTTAAGCGATTAACAAGTATTACAATCAAATATTGTGTCTCAACCTTTTCGAAGCATAAACGATTGAAATCATTAGGTAATGAACATCTTAATTAAAGGTAAATGAATCTATGTAAATTCTCTTAAAGATTACAAATTAGACAGCAAGGATTTCCATAATAAACCACATTTATAATTGCTGTATTTTAACTCCCTTCACCGTAATCTTCTTTTATGATTTTAAAAATTTATCACATTAATATAATATTAAATATATTTCAACTAAACGCATAATTGTAAAATTACATGTAAATATTTAAAAAATATATGTTTCGAGAACGCGATTTATTTGGTAGTGTTTAGCCAAGTATTTGTTAAACTAATTCCTGGAAAAAATTTATAAATATTTTGTTGTAATATGTGTCATGACATGAATGCTCTCCTTGATAGTTAAGATTTTGTACTATTTTAACTATAATAAGGAATTTGCAAAAAAAAAAAAACAAATCTATGAACGAGGGGCGTATACGCCTCACACGCTTATACGGTGTGATGAAAAAACGCTCTGGCACGGAAAATGTTAACCACCTGTTAAAAATGTTTAATCGTTTAACTTATTATTTATAAAACTAAATAATCATTAACACAAAATCATAAGCAGATAATCAATAAACCAATGAGAACTAACAACAACTTAAACTCACAATGCAATGCACCACTCTCAATCGGTAATACGAGCGACTGCCTACCTCAGCAAAATTCTGGGACGAGATCGAGCTCAGCTTGGAGCGTGCGCACAGGACGTCCGGAACGTCGATACAGGCAGCTTCCATCCAAATATAGACAATTTGTCATATTAGGTCCGGCTTAGTTTACCGTATCATACATCGAGTGCAAGCATAGCACTACATTATACTCTACTTATGTATAGAGCCCTTACTTATTATTTAACATTTCTCATATACACCTATTGCACCTACAGATACACAAACATGTAATTTCATTTATATTTTATTTAAATAATGCGAAATTCACTCCTTGATTTAATTATTCAACATAACCAACACTGCGTGAGTGCATTCATTCTAAACATAGCAAACGTCTAAGATTAAATTTTATGCAAGAGTCAAGACGTTGCAGAATTAGATTTTTCGCACCGAGAATAATGGCATGTGCGCAACAAGGACACATCAGCGTGAACGCGTGCCACCATTTTGTGATTATCTCAAAGAATTGTATTAATTTATTTATAAGCTAATGCAGATATTACGTCAAAAATTTAAAATCATTGTTGCAGTATGACGACATCTATAATGAGAATATGCAATTTAGAAATAAATTTGTATTTATTTAAATATAATAAAACAAATCAAGAAGATATCTTGTGTATGGTGTTTGATTTTTTTACGAAGGATGTTTTTTTCATAAAAAAATATTTACTTTTCTATAGAATACTTAAATGCAAAAATCATTTTAGATTTTATTCACTACTCTAAATATAAAATTATGTCATTTAAATAACAAATTGCGTAATTAAGGA
>DWHU01000682.1:0-16517 GCA_018247975.1 Parides photinus | reverse complement strand
TAGTCAAGGGGTTCTAGCAAAGCACACGGAATCTGATTTCCTGCTTGAACGCGTTGTGACACCAGCTGCCATGGAAAATAAAATCGGGTTACCATAATGTGTCGCGAATAGGATCCGCTAGGATAATGTTGAAACTCTAACTTCATCCTTGCTATATTTACCCAGTATTTGTTTCATACATAAATATATACAATTTCCGTATTTATCGCGCCTTGAAAACAGTTACATAATAATCTTTGTACTACTAATTAGTGGCAGAAATAGAAGCGGCCTTACAACCTAGACGGTCTCCTGCAAAGACACTTGCCTACCACCAACTGCCAGTGAAATGGGTATAATACGACATAGCTCAATCGTATACATAAAGTTAAACTCCTCACTTTATACACTTTACAGTATGTATAATTTAGAATAGCAATGTTGTCATTGTGTACTGAAGAATAATATTAATATTTGTCATCAACTTTGAGAGATAAGATGACTGCTGCTACATCAAACCTCAAATATTTCTCACCTCGCTGGGGACTTCCTAAGTATCAATTGTCAATGACAATTGAGACTAGATACATTTTGCAAAAGAATTATACAACTAAATCTTTTCGAGCAATAAGTATTTTATTTACCTCTTACTTATTTTTGTACGCAAATATTTGATCAGGTTTTCAGAACATTTCCTGTGTATAAAATCTATAAAAACATGAAAATGTTATATTTAATAAAAGTAATATCAGCGAAAAATTCTTAAATGTGAATGAACTGTACTAGAGTTGTTAGGGATTCCTGTTTCTCCTAATACGAAAATCTTTCCGTATCCTCTTCTCCAGAAACTGTAAACAATACAGTTAAGAATGATCAGGTTACTTCTTGTTGTTAAGGTAATGAAAAACTGTGATTATTAAAAATTTTCGTCATTTTACAGTTGGATGTTTGAAGCAAATCGTGTAAAAGTGTTTTCAGATCACCATAACGCTAAAATTACAATTTTAGTGGGATTTGTGTGATTCGAGCTATAAGTGCGAAACGATATGAACGCGTCGCATGTCATCGGAGATGAACCAAAATCAATTCGTACATCAGCCGCTGCAACATGGGGGAGTCAACGACCGGCCCAGTGCAACGAGCCCCCGCCCCGCAGGGACCAAACGCACGCGACCACTCCGGCCGCCTGCAGGTTCAACGACCGCTTCGACCCTCCCAACTAACCCTTAACACTACACTTCATTATGACTAAATCAAAGATTGTATCCCTAATCACCATTGAGTGCTGCGCCATTTTGTTTGTTCCTAAACGTATGAAGTAATAAAACGCCCTGCATTTTTGTCTACCCTCAATTTCTTATAACGTCGCTTACACGTCTTCGCATTAATACTCGTGTGTCGCGATTTGTCTTTAGCACATTAATCATTAATGGCACCAACAAAATTACCGAGAAACTGTTGATATTCCGTACAATCGCGTCAGGGACGCACGCTAGGCGAGAAATAAAACGGGGCCGTCGTTCGTCGAATGTTCCATAAACCTGTTTTATGTTTGTATACATACAAGGCCAAATGTTAATGTGCGACATACAACAGTGCAGGAGTTGGTGCGCCGGCGCTGCGATTTCATTTACCAAGAGCGTCGTGTACTAAATATAAAACCCGTGTGTGAGATGCAAACGGCGGCGTCGCGGAGCGTTCGCGCGCTACTGAAATAGGTACGGCCGCGCTAAATGAAATCGATTTGTGCATAATAAACCCACCACCAAATACCAAACACTGTGCACGTACTTTGAAAACTAAAAGACTCCGACAGCGGCATAGTAACGAGGAATTTATAATGAACTCGTGTGGCTTATGCGGCGCTACGGCTACGGCTGACCTCGGACACACGCCTCCGTGCGAAAATTTTATTATATCTTGGAAACAGAATCGAGTCGGGAATGCATATATACACATGTAAATCTTTGATTATCATCAGTTATTATTCCTAAGCCAAGATTTTAAATTATGATTATGACAATTCAAAAAACCAACTATTGCACGTAAAGATTCGGGGTACAAATAAATAATAGCTACGCAGAGTTCTGTTTTAACTGTTAACACTGAGAACACTTATAATCAGTATTTTATATGTAGTGTGACACTGGTTTTATAAACGAAACGCTTCATTCTAAACTTTCATTATAAGTATTTTTGGTTTGGTTTCGAAGAATCAATGTATAATTACCGAAATAAACCTTATAACTGGAACAGATGTATTGATGACAGTAATCGTGGTTAATGGTTTTGAAACCATAACCGTGTTAATATATAACACTATTACATTATAAAAACTTAACTCACGTTTTTTATCAAATATCTAGGGGGATTTTACTCACAAATAATGATATATTTAAAACGGCATGAACATTACAAGCTATTCATTCAAATTGGATCAGTTTTTATAATAGCACATTTGTAAATATAAAGAAAAGTTGATTAAATTGCTTTTGGTCACATGTCTAAATCATTTTACTAAATGATAATTAAATGATACTTGAAAATAAGCCGTCGTTAAGGTTACCCGGATATACGAGGTGAATATACGCCCAGAGAACAAAGGACATCGAGGGCTTTGAGTGGTAATGGAGTGAGGAACAAGTGCCCACCGAAGCGTTAATATCAAGTAAAATAAAAATGATTTTAGTAAATACATCTTTTATAAACAGTATATAATTCAATGTTTTATATTGAAGTGTTAAGAATTATTATTTGTATGTATAAAGGAAGGTCAAACGTAATAGGCTTTTGTTATATGTTTTGTTCATCGGTTTCAACATTATACCTTCATTTGTAATTAAATGTAATCGCGTGAAAGGCGATTTTGAAGTAATATATTGAAAAGCAAAAGTGTAGCTTTCGGGTCTCTTTGACTAGAGAAAGCTACGGTGGCGTAACTACGCCGTCGTCATGGAGCCGAAAGGTTTCGTGACAGTTGCCCGAGCCTCTTGCATAACGCGCCGCGCTCGCGACCAACTCTCCTCCGATTAAAGCTAAATACAGAACCTATAACAATGAAGCCGACATACGCTATACTTGCGACAGTAATATGACGGCCCAACAAATACATTGTCATTGGCAGAAGAATATAAAATTTAATAATCTAGGACGTCGGATTGTAAATTGAGTTCAAGTGTAGGGCCGTTACACGATTTGAGTAAGTGGGACAACATCGTATCTCATTGGACGAACTCTCTATGTGCCACGACACATCTTTTATTAGATAATGCTGCCCGAGCCACCAGCAGGTTTAATGTGGGTCAAAAATTATTATTAAAAAAAATCATAGTGCTCGGTTGCAAACCTGGCCTAAATTTGCTATGATAATTTCCTTTATAACATAAACTTGATTGTACTTTTGATTAGTTTTTGTCATTTTTCAAAGTTTCATATTATTTCAACATTCGAGAAGCCAAAATTGTTAATAAAAATTTCTAATGAACCGATTAAACAACTTGAGCCTTGATATAAGGCGACATTAAAATAGTATTCTTAAAATCATTATTTATAATATATTTTACATGTATAAGTAACGGAGGCAATACCAATACCACTTTGTTAGTTGTGTCTGTTTTTAGATGAGAGCCTTATATAAATTGGAGCTGTATTAGATCTTTTATATTGGTACGGTCATGTATGCATAATTAATACAAACACATATGAGAACTGATTCAAGCGAGAACAATACATGTAATTATAATATTGTATATTTTTTATTTGTAATACGAAAACTGTATTCATTACTAAGTCTGAGTTATGTGTACTTCTTAGTTATATATACATTAGAAGGTAAAGGAAGCATTTGTGCTGCCTGTTTCTTGTGTATGATTTAGAACACACTCGTCGGAGCGATCGCTCCTTCGTTCTTAAAAATCTTGGACAGTTTAATAAACTACTTCTGAAATATTAAAAGTTAATACTTGAACAGAAGTTCCGAATTTGTTTTTTTTTTATTTTTTTTAAATTAGGTAAATTTCCTACACCCTTTACTTTTGAATTCATCGAATCTATGTAAGGTCTATATTGATCTATTTCGTTCACAGCTAGAAACCACAAAAGATAATAAACTAATTATAGTTCCAGTTGCACTATAACGGACAGTGATAACAATAATGTTATCTAAGTTTCTACATAACGAAGACTATCATTTCCACTAAAATACAGAGAAATTCTGAAAAAAAAGAAAATACTTTTTGTTTACAGTAATGAAGTTTTAAGTCAAGTTGTAAGTTAGTCAATTAATTACATTATTTTAATTTTGCTTGGATTAAAAAATACTAGACTCGGGGTTTAATAAGAACAATTTTCAGTACTTTGACATATTTATAGCGACGGTGAACAATCAGTTCACCCGATGGAGAGTGATCACTACCGGCCATTGACTGTCGCAACACCTGTGCGACTGCAGCTGCATTGCCCATTGCGTTTAAGGAATAAAGGTAGGCTTTTTTGTTGAAGGTCTCCGTTGCACTGGTTTGGAAATACACCTGACGGACAACAGATTACAGAAAGTTGTGGCAAAAACGCCTGAAACGCACAGTGGATGATAGCCTAGTCATCTAGATGGGGTTTTTGACATTGTGTACAACGATGGTGGCAAGTGGCGACAGGAATCATTCCGAAAAACACCTCGGCAGACTTCCTGTGTGTACATTTTATGAAGAATGCGAAGAGATCATCTCTTCGAAAGGTTAGTGAATCAAGACTATTGGAAAGGTCTTGTCCTTCGACGATTTGCGTCGTTTTCCGTTGTGGCCAAAAGGAAAACTCTAACACTGAGGCGCAGGGTAGAAATTAGACGGTTGTTTGCTTATATTGGTTCAAGAAATAATTACAATTATATAAAAAAACATGTTTCCAAATTGCTCCGATTTGACTTTTAACTTTGTTCGTATTGACACAATAAAATATCAATGTAATTAACAATAAGGACAGAATTATTTAACATCCCTAACATAAGGCAAAAGGTAACAAAACGAAAAGTAATTAGGGATGACAATTATTTAAAGAATACACTATAAATTTTGGGCGTGATTACAATAGTTTTAGTCAGATTTAAACAAGTTGTTATTAATTACATATTTCAAACAATAAGTAGGACAAAGTTGTTCCATTCGTTTGAAGCCGAAACCGCGTTACCGCAGACAGGTACCCTAGTTATATATACAAGGTAATATAGAAACAATATATACACAACTAAATCGATAACAAAGGATATAGTATCGCAGCAACCGTTGAAAATGTAATATCTCAGTTTTTTTTTCTTAAATCATTCACAGGAATCATGGTAGTGGGGTCGAAGAACCATTCAACATAAAGAAACCGTAATTTTTTTATTTAAGATTCATGGACCACCTGTCTATTATATGTACACTTTCCTGACGACAGGTCTACAGACTCAACACTTTTGGCCAAGGCGTACTTTATAAAACATCTGAGCTTTAGTACGTAACTAAAAGTTACAGCAGGTATACAAAAAAAGATTATAAAAAAACTTTCATTGTAAATCTTTAACAATATTTTATACAGCGTTTTTAGGGATTTTTCCGAAGAAATGATTTCTATTGTGGCCATTCGTCTGTCCGAGCGTCCGTGTTTGACTTGTTTGTCATGTTTTTGCCTTTTGTTGTGACATCATTGTAATAGCAAAATTAAAATGTATATATTTTTTTAAGTTAAAATGTAGGTGTGTGGTGTGGGTTAAGATAGTTATGGTAATTGTTAATAATGAAGTGTCCATACCTCAATTCAAATGATCATCCAAATTACCAATACTTTTCCCTGATTGACATAATATCTTATAATTTTTCTGACAATATCAATCGCACTATATTAAAAATTTAATTAATTTATCTATAAAAGCTCGGCCTACTGGAAAGGATTAGTACTTATGAATGATATAATAAACAGTAAAATAATATAATGATGATGAATTATAATTTTAATTTCGAAAAAATCCTCATTGCCATTTGCTAAAGTATTGCTTCTTAACTTGTTCTTTTCTTTATGTTGTTAGTTAAATATAACTGTTAATACATAATACAGAATTCTGTTAATTAAATTATACTCATATCAAGACAATAGACATTCATGGCCGAAAATCCAAAATATTCTTCGTTGTTATGTTGTTTAAAGAGTTATTAGTAGTTATAATAATGTTTGATTTTTGAATAATATATACGTGCGAAATACGGAGAGAAGGTAAGGAGAGGTGTCGGAGCTCCCGGGCGCCGCCGCGCGCCGGATCGATACGGACCCTGCCACCTTGTACCCTTGCCAATTCAATAAAGACCACTCGCTCTTTTTGTTCAGAACAACAAAAAAATCATGTTCGACCTTCAAATATGAAATGTAACGTTACAATCAAAGTACCATTTCTGTAAACACCTTTATCAAATACACGCCATTTTAAATGAAACTTTTTCATAGGCTTCGTACGGAGTAATGTGACAGAAGGTTTCTTCCATCGTTAATTAATAAATCTATGATTGAAACAAACGTTATTGTTGCGATGTTATCTTTCACAAAATGCACAAATTCAATCAATGCACGTACAAAACCATATTAATAATTTTACATATGATATTTAAAAGTCACAACTTCTAAATGTTTCTGAAATACATCTGGAATAACTGAAAGTTAGCAATCTCCGTACAAGTGGATTCTACCTTCACTTGTGAAAAGCAAAATAACACACTTCCTGCTACGATGACGCTACCATGTTTGGGGAATGTTTTTTATTAACAGCATTGTTAATATAATAATTCAGATTTTAGCAGACTTTTATGTCTCAGTTGCGTGTCTTGATACCAGCGCACCGTATATTTCTGGTATGAAATAACAGTAAGCATACGCCACTATATCCAGGTTTGAAAAACACTGTATCTAATGAAATAATTGGAGTAATAAGTTTATATCACACGTCTATAGGCGATTATGAAATGTAGTGCAATGTGTTATATTGTTATAAACAAGTGTATCGCTTATTATCAGGTGAATGTACTGTTCCACGCGTCGTTTTGTAGAGTACAAAAAATCCAACGCTATAGTGGTCACGGTTGTACGTTATTAGCAAAGGATTTCAATATAACAAAGAATATAACAAAGATGTTGAAAATGAAATACATGCGAGTTAAATTGTTTGGGTCGGAGAGCACGGCATAAAGCGGTACAAAGAACAACATTTGTGTATATGCGCTGTTCGTGATAAAGAATCCGAAATTTGCGTCGTCATACAAATTATTATAATTCCAAAGAAATAAACGCATCGAACTGACAATATTCTCTTCGTAAATAATAATTTATAAACATAGAGTTTAAATATGTTTTAACACAATGCTGATGGCCGAACTTTTTGGCCTTACGCATCAGAAAATTTTATAATTAAAAAAAAATTATATATTTAAAAATCAAAATTGGGATCAAAGAATACATGAATATATTTAGTTACAAACTTTAAATTATTAATGGAAAAATTATGAAAGATTTATTACATACATGTTTCAATTAAACATAATGTGATAGTTAGAACATTTTGCATCATCTTTCTGTAGACTAGAGAAATTTTAACGTAGGTGCACTTTAGCGACAGCTATTTTTACAAATAGATTGTACTGTGTAATAAAGTATTTATTGTAATTGCCACAGTGTATGTAGATTCTTCTCTCTCAATTAGATAGATAAATATCAAGGTTAGTTTAATGGGACTGTGATTACGATCGAACGTAAAGATGTGATATTGAATTCCGCAACATTAGTCGGGGTGAAAGCGACTGATCTCCCTCGGTCCCGTAGACATTACTACTTGTAGGTACAAATACATACCTAACTAATTAAATTAACATACAAATTATATTATCGTCTGCGTGTAACGTAATATAACTGCAAGTTATGTTGCGTTAACAAAATGGCTTCTCTGGTTGCGATATGTTATCGCTTTGACAACGACGTCGTTGCGCGACGGGACATCTTTGTATAAAACATTTAAAGGATAAATAGGAAACGTTTTGATCAGTCTGTTTACTTATTTAACCATAAAAGATGAATGCCCATGCCTGGTCATTATAATATTAAATTTTTGACATAAATTGGCAAATTACTCCATTGTGAAAAAATGCTTATTACAAAAACTAAAACTTCTCTAGAATTTGCATATCTATAAAAATAAGTATAAATCATCCATAAAACCAATTATGCCCATAAAAATACAAATAATAATTAAATTTTTTCCATTGTGCTATTTATGTTTTCTTTTATCTTTTTATTGTAAATGTATAAAAATGTGTACTACCAAATTTTTATTTTATGAGATATATTAGTTACAGAGACAGTTGATTCTGAACAATTTTAAGAGTTATATTTATGAAAGTCATGACAATGTTAAGCAATTTTGAAAATTGCTTTGAACTAACAGAAAAATAGTTTATATTTAAGTAAATCATGTAAAAACCTAATTTGATGCTATAAATGGTCCAATTTAAATTATTTGGACAAGTAAAAACTGTCTCATAATAGCAATATTAGGCCATAATTTACTATTGTACTCTTAATGTGTTTTAAAGATTTTAAAATTATAAAAAGAAATATAATTTGTTTTGAAAATCCTAAAATGTAATTAGATATTGATTAAATTTAAAGTCACACTGGACTGAATTAAGGAAATCGGAAACAAGCATAGCATATCAGAAATCATTCTCAAATGGTAAAATATTTCTTCTACAACTTGCGATGTCCTGTTTTTTCTAGCCTTGACTTCAATGAAGCTATCAAAGTTATTAAGGTTAACAGTACTGAACGTTGTTCAAATATAACATCTAAAACATATAGTTAATATAGCTGGCAATGTTTACTGCAGAGAACAGTATGAGTATCAGATTATTATAAAAAAATACTTTTTATTTATACATGATTCAAACCATAAATTTTTGAAATATTAGTAGACTGTAAATAATAAATTGTAGGTATCATGTTTTCACCACACCTTGTACAAGAATTTTATTTTGTATAATACAACCATTAATTACTATTACATTTAGTTATAAATGCTAATATAAATTAATTTACAATCAATTTTCTTCTGTTGAATATTTGTTAATAAATGTTCTTCTCTATATTGTGATTCTTTTGCCTTTGTTCTTTGTCAGAAAATCAGAATACACTTACTTATACAACGTTTATTTTAGAACAGGACGATAAATATTAGCAAATCATATAGCGTCCTTAAAAACGTAACAAAAAACAATTTGTTAAATTTTGCAAAAAAAAAAGCGAAAATTTTATTTAAATCTAGTATACTCACCTAATGAAGAAAAGTTTTATGGAGATCCGACACACGTAATGGAATAAGTATAGTCACCTTAGTTTATTAAACACATCGTGTTTCAAAAATACGACGTAATAAAAGTAAAAACCATTCGTCGTAATGAACGACAAAACCTTAGATCGATTAATACTTTACTCAGTGGAAATTTTCAACAACAATAATATATTCACTTGTAGTTCACATAACGTCACAGTTTCAAAATGAAATGACACTGTTCAATTTTGATCCATTAAATTTTAATCTGATTTTCAAACACTAAGAACAAAAACAGCTGGCTGATATACCAACGCGTATTTTTTTCTCATTCTTTTCAACAGAATAGTGTAGCTACATTCACTTAAATTATCGTTAACATTCAGAACCGGTATTTACAAGTATCGGTTTTTCATTTTTAATACTATGAAACAAAGCTAAAGGATTTGTATTGTAAATATTTTATAATGAAAAGAGCTTGATAAGTATATAATATTATAATAAAAAAAAGTAATATTTTTAGAAAATATAACTAATACAGATTTAGCTTGAAGTTGTTAATTGTCCCACTTTTATGTTTTTTCTGTTTTTTGTTTATCCAACTGAATTAATTTCAAACCATCTAAAAAAAAACACTGAAATTTTTTATGATATCGTCGCAGGTGCCCGGAAAATACAAAAGACCTCTTTATTAGTGTATTTCAAAGTATCTAAGTACGTTGTGCAACAAAATTTTATCTGGAATATGAGGTAACAACTTAACACTTAATCAAATTAACGAGTATTCGTATCATCTCGGCGTCAAAAGTTAGTACTTTTTTCCATGGCGGATAAATGGATAAAAAAAATCAAATTTACGACAAAAACCAGCGTAATAACATAACTTTTATTGTAGCTTTTTGCTTGTTGGAAATACTGGCAAGGGTAAACTAACATTTTATGATAATTTTGGGAAGTATTTATCTACAGGGTTCGTTGATGTTTCTTTTCTAATCAATAGTTGTGAGTATACCTCGGGACAGTTCACATTTTATTTCCTACAATAAAATAATTCAAAACTTAAGTTTGCGATGATTACTATTTATAAGATGATAAAATGCCATTAAGTTTATCAAAATTTCTGAACCACGTGCATAAAATAAATTTAAATATCCAACAACACGAATAACACTAAGAATGCCATCAACTATAGTTATAAAAATAAACAAAAACTTAGTCGTAATATATTTAATCAATCTTTTATAGAGACAGTACTCTACGACGTAAGATTGGTTATTATTATTTTTTTTATTAATAAATATTTAATTGTTAGTACCAACGCTGTCATCATTTGTTAAACACAAATTTTGTAAAATTTCTGAAGGCGACGGAGTGTTTTTTTCGTTTATGGGGAATGAATCAATTAATTCCTCGATATTTGTATCAAATATTTCATAGTCTCTGCATTCTTTTGCATCGACGTCAATTATTTGTTGCGAAAACATTGAATTTCCGTCTGTATTATGATTTTGTAAAGTATTACTTAGGGCTTCCTCTATTATTAGAAAAGTTTCAGACTCCATATCTTCCAAAGATAACTTGGCTCCAGTGCGAACGAGTTCTGCGTTGGCTTCGGAAATTTCAACGAAATTTACATTATTGTTAAAACGTTCTTCGGTATTGGATCCAGTGGTATTTATATGTTCTTCATGTTTCTTTTTCAGTTTCTCAACGAGATCACCAGATTGTCGTACGACAGTACCTGGTGGCTGAGCCTGACATTTATGAGTTCTTTGGGATACCTGTAGCCATCATATTACTAAATTTAATTACCGTGTATATAAAACAATATAATTGAATGTATTAATGTAATTAATTTGGGTCTAAAGCGCTATTGCAATTTACATATATGGTATTTAAAGAGAAAGAAACTTTCGGACCTTGTGACTACAAATAAATTCATATAATACCTCTTAGACAAGACCTTTTGATTTAATTGTTGTTTTGCCATTATCCATACTTCGGATTACTGAATCGTTGTTAAATAATTTTTTTTAAATTTGTAATGGACTCCTTTTTTAATTTATATTTTATTATAAAAATCAAATAAAAAGCATTTGGCTTAATGGTGGTATATGTTAATACAGTAATAACATGTAATTCTTACTTTATATCGGAAACTTTTTTCACAGGCCGTGCACTTATAGGGCATAGCCCCAGTATGTATTCTTCGATGTACCAAATACGAAACACGTTGGCGAAAACATTTCCCTGCAATTAATAATATTAATAACTTTTTTGAATGACAAAATAAAATTATCAAAAAAAATATTATAAACACAATTAAATATTAATTTTGCAAACATCTTAACAAATGCATGTAATTTAGGAAGTAAAATTTATCACTTATTTTTATTTAGAGACTCCTACTTTGGGTTTCAATGTGATATGTTATGCCAAATAACATTGTTATCTTCACTTTTTCGCACCACACTCAGAAAAATATTTAAATAAAGTAATAATAAATCCATGTACCGCAAGTTTCACAGGAAAAGGGTTTTTCTCCGGTATGTATACGCTGATGATTGTGTAAGGTCGATAATTCTTTAAATGCCCGTCCGCAATAATTACATACGTGTGGTTTTTCATCGTTATGGTAAAGGAGATGTTTATGATACGATTGTTGAAACGTGAACGTCTTATTACATTGTGCGCACGCATAAGGCGTTTCTCCTGAAAGAAAGTGGTAGAAGTTAATTTTAATGTATGTTTTATCATGTTTCATTAAAATATGCAGTCTACTTATTTCAATATAAAAAAAAAGTATTAAAAAATTTATTATGAGATTTGAATGGAAATATTTCGATATATATGTTATAATAAACATGATAATGGTTTATAAATAAAATTCCTACAATTTGAATTTTATTTAAATTATTGGTTGATAGATATACGAAGTAAAGCCATAAAGCACTGTAATTAATGACTTTGGTTAAAGGTAAGTACGCTTTTGTGATAAAATGTAATGTATTTATGTCAGAGCTTTATTTTTATAATAATGATTCGGACGTTCTGTTAGTAGTATTACCTCAAATGAACACCAATATGTTTAACCTGTATGAAGTCGTTTATGTTTCTTTAGAAAATACTTAGTAGTAAAACTTTTGCGACAAACTTCGCACTGCCATTGTTTTCCATCACTTCGTTCCACAATCACAGGCCTATCTTCTGAATAGATCATGCTATTTTTTTCTTTAATATACTTTATATTATCAGAAGAATGGGAAGAAAAGCCGAAATGGGCTACTCTTAAATGCACCATTAAAGAACCTCTCATTTTAAAAATTTTGGAGCACAAATGACAATTAAATCTTGTTAAATCATTAACGGTTTTCTCGTCAAGGTTGTGTAATAAGCATTTATGCATTTTTAAAATATCTGGATCAATAAAATGTGTGCCACAAATATTGCATTTATTTTCAGTTTGAACAATCGCAGTTAGCGATTTTATAGTTTGGATGTGTATAGGATCATTATTTTTTACACATCTTTCAGCAGGTCTTTGCAAATCTAGAGCAGGCACAGTATTCAAAGCAATCACAGGTGGTTTAGGATATATTTTAACATATTTAACAGGATCTGATGGAGCCGTCGATGTTTTATTTTTAGCAGCTGGTGTTCTCGTTTTCTTTTGCGCTACAGATTTTATAAGACTTCTTTGTTTTGTTTCAAAGACTGTATTAGTATTTGTAGAATTTTTGGACAATTCTTCTGGTTTTAATAACTGAACATGACTGAAAAGATGAATTGTTAGCTTATCCAGTCCTGTAATTTCTTCTTGACAAATTGGACACTCTATATTGTTAGTCGAAACGTAAATCAATCTCTCCTTTAAGGCTTGAGCGGAGTTGAAAACACCAGTATGCAAACATATTGGACACGATAAAGATGCCGCGTCAGCACCCATAATTAAACAAATAAAAGAATTACTGTTTCGAGCATCAGCAATGCGTTGCTGCGATAGGACGAAACTGAATTATACAACCTATTTTTAGAAATCAACTAACATACTTTTGGCGGCATATCAAGAAATCTTTCTTAGTGATACTTGTAGATAATTGGCATGCTTCAATATGAAAATAATGTAAATAGAAAATAAATGGCGAATAATGGGATGAATTTAAATATTTTATACTATTATTCAGACAAGTGTTATCGTATACAGAACAGGAATATAAATTATTTTCTTTATTTTGCTAAAACTCGTTGTTGTTATCTATCCCAGTAATTTAAATTATTAATTAAGTTCTTTAGTAATATTAATTCTATCTATTTTATAACATTGCTTTGCCATATGCCAATTAAAACGACGTAATACAAAATACAGAGAAAAAAAATTTTAATTTTGTACATGCTGTCCAGAAAATAGTAAGCTTTACACAAGTTTACACGCTTACGTGACAAAATATTTTATAACTTTTATCTCTGTGATAATTCATGTAGGTAGTTTATTCATAGTTAAACATAGCATCTGAATTTATATTCTGTATTCTCGTCATGCATCTGTACACTTCATTGTTTACTTTTTGTTTTGGAAAGTGACGTTTTGTTTGTTTCTTCGATATGTTTGATCAATTCCTCTGCTACTAGTATAATAACAATCACAAAAATTTTCATCATATTTCATGTATTCTCTATGAACATAAAGAAATGAATGACAAGGAGAAAGCGCCCGGTTACATGGCTCAACTACTTGAAGAACTTGGATGGAATCAAGGAACAAGAATCCCTTTAGCAGATTCTAACAATTGTAAATTAGAAACATTATTGATAGAAAGGTAAAGGTCCTAAAGTTTATGAACCGTAAATAATGTTGTTTTTAATGTTCTAATACACAAGGTTTATTTTAGGCAAAATGAGATCCAGACCCTGAAAGAAGCATTAAGTTTACAAACTCAAAAGACTAATGATCTTAATAAATATAAAGACTTTGTTCATACTGAATATCAAGAAAACACTGTAAGTTTATAAATATTTAAGTACTAATATCTCTTGTAACATTAAAGATTTCATAAACTTCATCTGATGTTCATTTGTTTATAATCTCAATTATTACCTATACTTAAATAATTCAATAGTTATGTTAACAAAACGTAGTAGTAAAAATAAATTTTAATTATAACTATTTTTTTTCTAGCGTCTATTATTTGCACAGAAACAGCAATTAGAGCAAGAGATAAAATTAAATCAATTGTCAAAAAATGAAGCAGATAGACTTGACCGGGATGTGGTTGATACAAATAAACACATTAATGATACAACAACCAGGATCGATAGGCTGCAAAGTAAAACTTTCTTTCAAAGTTACAAAACTATTAATGTTTGTTTATTACATGATTGAATTTATAATGAGTTATAATAGATATTTCGGAAAAAAAATTATGTTTATCACAATTGTATATCAATATTCATCAGTGGCTAACATTCAATAACTTTAAATGTAAGTAAATAATAACAGAAGATTGATGAAGGAGTGAAGTGAAAGCAGCTGGACTAATAATAATAAAGATGATAAATCAGATTCTTAACAATAATATTGTTTTTATCGGGAATTTGAAAAAAAATTTAACAATACACAAATTTCCATTTTTGTGTATAGGCATAGCTGCTGCAATTGCATATTAAAACTTGTAAATTCAAATATCTTACGTATTCAATATATTTTTTTTAGCTTCGCTCATTTTTGCAATTATTTTTAGTGGTTGTTGCAGTGTGTCAGTCCTCATATGTGCTAAACACACTGCTAAGGTTTTGGTAATGGTTTTTTACAGCCAGCCGTCTACCTGATACTAACCCTCCTTGGGAATTTCAGTGATATTTAATTTCTTAATAAATTAATAATTTATAAGAATAAGTCTTGCAATTGCCAAATGTATATGTGTTTTGCTTATCACATTTAAGTTCATCTTTGTTCCCTATAACTAAACAAGGATATAGAAGTAGTATAAAGATTAATATAAAACTTATCAACATTCTTATCAAAAACTTATAAAATATTTTTTTTACCATTTCTAATTATGAAACGGTTTATATTTAAAATTAAGAAGAATAAAAAATCTAAAGTCCTGTTATTAATTTTTATGCAGCGAATGTTGCTCGACTCTTGAAAAAGGCTGATGCTTTAAAGAATGAAGTGTGTGGTGAAAGAGGAGCTCTACAAGAGTGGAGAGCAGCATTAGATAGAAGCGCTGGTGACATCTCTGCCATTGAGCAATTTACCAAACAGGACTTGTCTAAGGCAAAGGTGATTGTAAAACTTTTATTGGGATTGCTATTTGCGTACTGAGCATAGTTTAATATCATATTAATATTTGCTAAAAAATATATGTATTTGTTGGCAGAAGAAAAAATTTGCCTTTAATTGGTTTGTAATTCAGGGCACAGTAATGTTTACACTAATCTACTGAATTTTAAAATTACAGTTTGGAGATTACAAGAAAGGTATACATGAATTCATACCATGAACTTATTACCATTAGATTTATGGCAGACATAAACTTAGTTCATCAACAGAAAACATTTTTCTATGTCAATAAACGGTTGTACAGCCATTAATATTTCTATTCAAACATGTGAAGGGAGAAAAACTAAAATGATTTGTCAAGACTAATTCATCATAGATCACCAACATATACTTCAAATCTATATTTGTGTCTATTTACAGGCGCTTGAGACCACAAGGTTGAGGTTGAAGCAAGAGCATGACCGCATGAGTGACCGCTTAAATCAACTAGTTTCTAATTTGAGTGCAGAAGAACGTGCTTGCGAGAGGATATCAATCCAGGTAATTTTGCCTCCACTAATTATATCAATTCATATAGATTAATTAAGAAATTAATTATCACTGTTCTTATCCGCCAATCCGCACTTGGCCAGCGTGGTGGATTACGGCCAAAACTCTGTCCATTAGGAGAGAAGGCCCCGAGTCTCGACAGTGGGAACATTCAGAGGGTTGTAAAAAAAATATAGATTAATTAAAAAGATCTTTATTATATATATTTACTATAAACAATACCTTAAATTTATTATTATTTATATTATTATTACATAGTTAACTAAAATACATAATTTTTTAAACCATTAATTTTAATTGCTATAATAAATATAAGCCGTGATAGCCTAGTGGTTACGGACCTCGGCCTCGGAATCGGGGGTCGTGGGT
>DWHU01000681.1:0-16531 GCA_018247975.1 Parides photinus | reverse complement strand
CACCGCCGCTTCCTCCGAGGAAAGTCCACTCAAGATTACAATCGCTGATTGAATCCAGGCGCATTGCTATCCTGTAAATACCACTGTATAGGATAGGAATAATCATCATACTATCAATTCATTAAGAAATTATTATTATTGAGAAAAACAAAAGTTAATTATAAAAATACTTAATTATCGTTGTCACCGTTCGCATATGTCGTAGAGATCTACTTTCCAAACATCCGCCGCGTACTTTTTGATGTAAACACTATACAAATTACTTAATAATAAAATAGATTCACCAATTTAATTGTCCAAAATAACATTTGTCGCCAAATTCCGGCTTCCCCCGTCCGTTTCTCTCGTAACATTAACTTATTGTCACCGCAAATATTTAACAAAAACTATACGTGTATGTTAATACACGATATTACATATTATAATATTGTCACCCGATGTCTTAATAATTACAATAAACATTTCTTTCAAATTGATCTTATCAAGTTACAAAATAACGTTTATAAAATCTGTAATCGTAAATACCTATTTTTCTATAACTTTCTTTTAATTTATTATAGTTTTCTGTTTGTTGGTTTCTCAGGTCTGTGTCATGTTATGTAATGCTGGGCACTACCTGGCTTAAGTTATGTCTTAAACCACATTTAACATACGTTTTATATTTAGTGACTGTTTGTGACAAAATAAATAAAAAAAAAATAGTAACATTAATTTAAAACATTATCTATGTAATTTTAGGAAAATATGTGTTTAATATTGTACATAGATAATACTATACATAATAGACATAACGCTGCATACGCCCCATTTTGTATGTAATATTTTTTGTTCTTACGTTTAACCTCTATACTAAAATATATTGTTAAGAAACTTATCTTCTTTATCGATACTACTTCATATATTAAAGAAAATCTAATTAACATAGCGATGCAACACGTGCGACAACCAAAAACAGAAGGCAACGTAAAAGGACTTAAAGAATGTGATAAAAATAAGCGCTCGTAAAATTGTGCACGACAGGAAGATAACCTGGACATTCCTTACCGCATTCTTCACTCCCTCGAGGGTCCCGGCGTTTGCTTTATTGTATCCATCGGAACGCCAGGAATGCAACGTTCTTGAGTTTAAGAGGAAAGTCCAGTTACGTGAAGAGACCTGTCAGCCATGTTATACTGCTACCATTTTTTGGTGATGCGTCAACGCGGTGAAACGATGAATGGTTTCACAATTAACGAAATACTTAAAATTTGACTGATAGACGTCCCTCTAACTTCACTGTAAAATTTAAAACGGATAATATGTTACTTGAACTAAAGTTTAAATTCTCAGTTTAGTTCAAGTAACAATTGACGTAACATTGTCTTGTCACTGTCTATATATCTCTTTAATGATTAATGCACCCATTAAGGAGGATCACGAAAAGATTTTAACGGTTTATGTCATGTAATTATTTTACCTGTCCTCTTTAGAGTCTGTTAACCTAAAAACATTTTTCAATTACGTCCATCTATTTAAATTAACCTCAATGCCATAAAGTGGCGCCGGCGCAGATTGATTATCGCATTACAATCTCTCCATTGCGACAACGGAGACCTCGTTGTAGACTCATGAATGGGACTCGGATGAATAAATCCATTCGTCCGTTGCTACTGTGTAATATGAATTCAAAATATTCAAGCTATCAATATTAAACAACACAATTAATGATATTTGATATTTCATTTATATTACAAAAATATCACAGAAATAAATCGAAAGACATCGACATCCATATCAAAGTTTCCTTTATCAGGAACACTTTTATCATTTTAACATTGTTCTTAGTTGTCAAAAAGAGATAACTTATTTAAAGATGTTGTTATCTATATCTAATGGAAATAGTTATTTTTATTGTGCAATACCGTCACTGTGAAATTGATTGCTGCATGTATTAGGATTTATAGATGATCTGGATGATAATTCTACAATATATAGAACAATTTTCGAGCGTTAGCTTCCTGGTTATTTTGTACAAACAATTATTAATGTGTCATATAATACATTATTCAATTGACCAAGGTGAGATACAATTGATGCTATTGCACTGAATTTAATGCAGAGTACATTAAAGGTCAGGTTTTATAGCGTGTTCCTACCAAACAGGATTATGAAGTTTTATTTTTCAATAATAAAATGATGTAAAACTATAATTATTTTATAACCTTTATTTATTATAACTCTACACAACCGATGCATTTATATTTATCGTTAGAACTGAAAATAAGGACAATTTAATGCAACGCTAACTTATCTCGATTCAACTTCGCGTTTAAGGACCGTGGCCAATTTAGAACTAATCGAGAGTAACTTTTGCAGTAAACGGTGAGACTACAAAAGTTAATGAGACTCCTTACTGTATCTCAGTATAGAGTGAATGCGGACCGCTCCGTTATCAGAGAGTGCGGCGCTATCAAAGGAAAATGCGATCTGAGCAAATTACTATCTTAAATTCATATTAACAAAGTTTAATTTTAGTAATATTCATACCGACCCAGATGTGGGTACGAGTTTACCCTTTAACCTAAATTCCAGTTAAAGAAATATAATCTTTAAAGCAGCCATGTTTAGTGGATATTATAATCTTCGTGCTGTTGTGCCTTTGCTCTTGTAGGTCACATATTGGCATAGGGGACCTTGTGAATATTTAAATGTGTTGAATGCTCCCACAGTATGCACACAACTTTGAATTTAAAAACGTTTTATCTTATAATTACAAAAATGCTTAATACAATGCAAAAGTGAATTATGAGTTTTAAACTATTGTATAAAGGTGAGAATATTTTAAAAGCGGGTCGTTAAATTGAATCGATTATGAATCACATAGTACACATGTGGTCAAGACGTTATCGCCGGTTTTATTTCATAAGTAAATTGTGTAACAAATTTTAACACAACATACTTTTTTCGTTCCATCCGGTTTTTACAACTTATTCATCATTATCGTTTCCTAGTATTTTTAAACGACTAGGGGCTGTAATCTTTTAAACACACCTTTGTGTACAATGTATGCTAACAAGTAGTTAACCTACATTTAAAGAAATATTGAAGCATTTGTCAAGCCGTACACCTGTTAACTGAACTATTTTTGTGACATACATAATTGTTTTATTTCTTATTTTGTCTGGTTCATCTCTTTATAATAAAAACGCAAGTGATGTTTCAGAGAACTAACATATTTATAATTTTTGTTTCGTATGCGTAAAAAAATACTATTATTGGCACTGGCTTAAAGTTTTATTTAGTATGCAACAAGCAATAAATTACATTTATCTACCGGTCAGTGAGCTGACAAGTGTATTGAGGTATATAATTATTTTTGTCCCATATATAGTACCCTATACCATATTTGTAACTGGTTCCTATTCTTCGTTCTAACATAAATCCATAACTCGTTAAAGTTATTTATGTTGTCTAATAAGAACTTTGCATTAAAGATTCAAAGCAATGCTTTTAAAAGACATTCATTTATTAGCTAAAAAAATTGTTAAAAAAAAATTTTAATTCAGTATGGTTAAAAACAAACATGGACTCTTATTTGTTTTAGTAATATGTTTAATAACGCATGCAATGTAATAATTATTCAATGTTGTTTATTGCCTTACCTTCTTTGGAAAGAAAATTTTTGGTTTTCCTGTATACGTAGTATATGAAGCCATGTTATCGACTTTAGCAACAACCATAATTTGACGAAGAGCACTTTATCTGGTACGAATAAACACAGTCGAATCAAAAACCGTGTACAAGTCCCCTTGTGTTTTCGAGAATTTTCGGTGATCACGTGTTTCTCTATGAGAATCTACAGCAACGTCGAAGATTATAAACCCCCAGCGTACGGAGATCGTAAGAGTATGTTTATATTTTATTCCATTCGATTTTTCGTAGCAATAACTTTAAATCCACGGACGCGTCGCGCCCACGTCATCCGATTTGCGTGGTTATTGTTCAATGCACTCCGATTTTGATTATTACAATTATTCCGAAAAGGAAAATAACGTAACAGAATAATAGTAATCACTCAGCAACAACCGTCACATTTTAGCATCGACGCGTATGCTTATGAGCAGAGACACACACCTCGCGCACAAGTTCATTTCAAACTAAATTTTCGTACAGTTCTACAGTTGCTTTTATCAATTCAGTCTGCTGCTCTTCGGCAGCAGCCTATCTCTTTTACTCTGCCGAAGTATGCTTTCGGAAAAATGAGACGGCACTACAGCTGTATTTTAACTACATACGTATTGAATGCCACCATATGTATGAAACGCAGCTCGCACATAGATGATAGTATTATGCTATATCTTAGTTGTAAACCTTGTTATAAAGCAGGTAACTACGTTGCCTGTATAATTATTAATTTCATTTATATTTTTTATTTGTGAAAAACAAAGGCTATACTATAAAAAAGACAATATTTTATCTGCTTCCTTAAATTTTCTTGCTGGAAATATGTATAATTTAATTTTTTTTAAAAGAGAATTCGAAAAAAATTTATGTAGTTAATATGCACAGTTGAAATAGTATTATAAAGTTTCTTCTAGTCAGACACCACAAATTCCGCATTGATTCCTCATTATTATAATTTAATGTGTTTAATAGGTTAAAAACATTTGAAAATTAAGCACGTGAACGTCTAGAATATTTATAATTAACTTTTTCTAGTTTTTATTTGTGTAGTTCAACAGAAGTTAAACAAAATAAAAACGGAAAACAATATTCCTTGATGTTAGTTTTGCTCGCCGCCCACTACATCAGTTACTTTTTGTTCGTAATAATGATTTTCTTCAGAGATTGCGTATAATATTAAACATAACCTTAGTGAAAACACTTATTATATTAATTTTTCTATTCGATGGCCCTTGAATAAAATATTTGTTTAAAAAAAATCAGACTGTGTGAATATTATGTGTGTATCTATATGTAATGAAAAAAAGAAAACGACAAATGTTTAATTTTTAAAACAAGTTTTCTTGTCATATTTACGTAAAGCATAAATTACGTAGTAAAAGCCCCTAAATTAATTACTATCCGAACTAAATAAATTATCTGGAACACTGATATTCACACCTAAGTTATTTTTAAGATATGTAAGGCGTAAGGATTGTTTTAACTTAATTTTAACAGTTATGGCAAAGATAATACTCAAGAAAATTTTGTATTTTAAAGAGAATTACTTTTGTATGTTTACGAATAATTGAATTTTACCCATCCGTTATTCTTTTATAAAGAAAAGGGGAACTTGCCTTTTTCAGTTTGCTGCATCATAACAACAAACATAAACAGCCGTTATGTGCATTAGTTTCGTTATGAGACGCAGTTCCTTTGTCTGCGGTGCAGGAGGTTATGGCAACATCGAAAAAGGCGAATCAAGTTTACATTGATGGCTTCGTCCATGCGTTATATTTATAATTATTTCTGTATATATGTACTAAAAGATACATTAACCTTACAAACTATACATTTATTTGGTTTAAACCGTGACTGTTATACAGTAAAGTATTCGATGGTGTTTAAAAAAGAGCACAGTGGTAATCTAGTGCAATAGACAATAGCTTAGAGTTTTTAATATATTAACAAACGAATTTTTTGTTCTATTTCTATTACTACACTTGAAATACAGAACAAGATCTGTTATTGTATGTTAAATGACTAAATCTGACTTTCATTGTACATTGATTGAAATTGTGATTGGGTTAACCCGTCAGCAACAACCGTCTACTCAAAGCGAGTAAATACCTATTGCTACTTCCGTTTGCACAGTGTTACTGTCCAGATATAACGAGGAAAACTTTAAGAAAAATGTGAATATAGACTATACTCAACCTACTGAATTAGCTATCATCACAAAAGATCATGGGTAAGCTCTAGTCTATATTAAATTAGAAACAAATTATATTTATCTATCGATTATCCCTAATTGTCCATTCGGTTTATTTCACTATTATCCGTCTTACTTTGTCTAACATAGCAAGTTATTTCTTCTATCGTCTGAAAGTAGCAAAGTTACCGCGAATATTTTTATAAAGTTAAAAGCTGTTACTTTCAATTTACTGGAGATACTTGAATTTTATTAATTTGTACAAGTTTTTCAATATGAATTTAATTTTTCTTCTGAAAGAAGATGATCAGCGTCGGTGGAAATAGAAAGCTGTGACACATCGCCGTCGCGCCGCTGCCGGCGTCGGCGGGGCCGTCGGCGCCGTCCTCTAGGGGACTTCGTATATGTATTTTAAGTTAAAACTTTGACTCAACCGTTGTGTTTTATAAAATTAGCTAAGTATGTTATTCACTAACACATCATTAATTTTGAAATAATGTCTGAAGACAGCGAAAACTTTTAGTGAAAAGACGCACCGTAGGACACTTCATGTTCCGTTGTTGTTTTTTTTTTAAGCTACATGATGGGAGAAAACTTCATAAAATCTTTTACAAAATGAAGACCTTACCAAATTATAGAAATTAGCTGAATTTAAGAAAGTAATTCATCTGGACTTGAAACACGAAGTGACTATAATTTTTCTTTTGTTAAGATTATGGTACTGAGTAACACTATTATGATACAGAAAATTATAAAAACATTAATATTCAATCATTTCTGAATTAAAAAAAAAAAAATTTCCTCTCTAAAAACAAGTTTAGCTGTAATTATTCAAGTTATTTTCAAGTTTTATGCAGTTTAAGTGTTTTTATACAAATGACTCGTAAGAAAATCCTCCTTACACCTTATCATTTTTTTATTAATTTTTGTATTATATATATATTACTATGAATAAAGTTTTAACTAGACAGATTTTGTTTTGTGCTCCTAAAATATTGATCTAGTATTAGTAGTATTTTAAGTATTATTTATAATGTAGGGAATTTTTGCAGATTTTCTTTAAAATCTAAAAGGCCTAGGATTAAAGCAATTTAATTAAACTATTAACGTTCATGTTCCGAAAATGGTTAAAGTAATCATAGACCCATGTAATAGTTACCTGAGGCATAATTTTAGTAGAGTACCTGATGCTGAAAAAGTTTCTCTTTATGCAGCATGTCACGGTTTTCTTAATTTTCATCCTTTGCTTTCTTGTAAATGAAAATGCTTTTCGTACTTTACACGTGTACACTAACGAATTAACTAATACACGTCAATATCATATAATACTCCACACGATTCTGTCGCCAAGTAAGAAATTATCCGTGTTAGCATTACAACAAAGTCAGCAAAAATAATTCCTACGACCGATATATTATTACAACTTTGCATAACGATGTTTTCTTGTTATGCAATTAAAGTGTACATCTAAATGTTTTGTAGGAAATCTTTAGTTGACATGTATTATGAACAAACTTTTAGGATGGCAAAGGAGAAAGTCATGAAGAAAGAAATTTTGTAACTGACAGACACTTGTCGCAAAATTTGTGACTCTGCTGCTTGAATACTGTGCCTCTTTCAGCGAGACCAGTCCGAGAGCCGAAAACAAGAATGAAATTTTTACATAAATGCTGCTACTTTTTTCGTCCACATGTAGCATTTTAAAAGATCCGCATTGCTTATTACTGTATACTTATTATAAGCACTCGTTTTATTGTAACCATAGTGTCCGCAGAGAGCGCGGTCATTGCACTTCGCAGAACCGAATACGACTCCCTTTTACGTACACAACATACGCTTTTCGACATCACTACCGAAATGCAATAACAGCAGATTTACATTTCATATAACATGCACGTAGACCAATGTGATGAAAATAGATTATTTTACACAGTTCGATTAGTTCGTACTAATATCTTATGCATATTTTTAATGTGAATATCATCAATTAAGTCTCATTCTCTTTCGAGTCGATTCAAGATCGAGACGGAGATAGGTCGAATAATTAGAAAATAATAATAAATCAATATTAAAGATCAACCAAATGTATTATTTGACTCATCTTTATTATATTTTTGTTATTATATAGGTTATATACAAGACTTGATTACGATCCACATGATGATTAGCAATGATGTATTTTTCGGTGGTAAAGCTCATTAATCTAGAAGAAACCTGTTCATGTGGACGGAAACTTTGTCGCAGGTTGACTGCTCTATTCTTTCGCTGTTTGCAATATGAAAGAGGAAGCAAAATACTTCATCCTAAAGAACACGATTTGGACAGTGAAGGAATTAATGTCTTCGGTGTATCTGTACCTCCAATCAAAACCTGCAGTTCCTGCGTACTCTCTCTGAAATGCAATCAGTAGGAGACAAGCCGTAAGCTAGAAGCTTTTTTTTTATCAAGCACACGTGTAATATACAAAGGCCTTAGAAAAATCCATATCCAAGACCTCCGTCCATAAGTAAGTGGCATACATTAGAACTTCCCCAGATAACCGATTTCGGCGAAAACCGTACTGTCGGTCATTGAGAAGATTGTTGGGTTCTAGATATACAATGAGCTGTTTATTGATTATATGCTTCAAAGTCTTACAAAGTAGGAAGGTAAAGAGATAATACAGATGAGTCTGTAGTTATATATTACATTTGCAATAAATAAAACTATACACAAAGTACATCAAGATTTAAATAAAATATACTTGTAATGTTCATGTGTTAAAAGCACACATAAAGATCAAGATTGGCCATTCAATAATCATATTTTTCATATCCTAAATAGCCTTCAACAAACATACATTTTTTTGTAAAAAGAGACGTTTCTATATAAAAGTTATTTGAACAATTTAAATCATTCAGCTCTGTACAAAAATAATAATTTTCAAAATTGAAAACTATTAGCAAGTTTTGTAAATTTCACCTTTGTAATATATTAAGAGTTACACGCATAACTGGTAATATTACAAAACCGAACCATATATTGCTGACTAAAGTCAATTGGATATTTCGCTCATATTCCAAGACGCGTGGGAAACTAAACTAACATAAGTGTTAAATATACCTAATTTATGTAAAATACTAAAAAAACCTAATGTCATAAATGAGGCATCACACAAATGTTATATAGTTTGGCTTTTATTATAGGCCTTATGAAATGTATGTTTATAAGTAAGACTTCTCTCAGAATCTGTTCTTCGACACAATCACATACATAGCGCTATACTTGACGCTCATCATTGTGAAACATAAGAACTCATTACCCTATTAATTTCCAAGCTTCAACCCCTTTCAAACCGGGGCACGGTACTGTTTTACGGCAAGTATAAGCGCATGTGGCACCTAGCACATTTCTACAGTAAAGTAAAACTAGTAAAATCCATTGTAGATATTAATCACGGTCACCAAAGAGTATATTGTGTACATTACTTTCTTTGAAGGATGCCGTGGTTATTGCAATTATTAGCTAAGTTTCATTAACCTTAACATCCTTTTAACCAAGTCAACTTTTTGCCTGTCTTTTATGTTCTTATATCTTAAAATGTATATGAACGGATGAACATAAATTTTTAAATTTTAGCGACCATCCTTATGTTCTACCTCTACGACTCCGGACCTTCTCTCGCTAAGAGAATATGAAAGTCTTATCGACCATACTGATCAAGTGCGAGTTAGTGGTTTTGCTCATGTCTTCGAGAGCTGTTATCAAAGAATATGTTGGTGTACTAGAGATGATTTACTTTATTCACTACACGGTATAGTAACATTTGGTGAAAAAAACTCATGTTACGGTGATCTTGCTTAGACGGTTTCCGTCAATGGATAGACCTACGTAAGTATATCAGGTGCGTAATTTTGACATCTACTTTTGCAAATGAGGAACACAAAACCTTTAAAATGACATTATTGTTTTTACTTTACAAGTTGTATATATATTAGAATCCCAAATAATCTATAATAGCACGTGCTTTTAATATCAACAAAGGTGTTATGAGTTTATAGAGAAGTGACCGCGCCTTAGATGGAATTTGTATATTTAATCTGTGCAATTATTGTGGTAACACGTGGGACGAAATTAATGTCGTGGATGTCGCGCATATTTTCATAAAAATGTAAATTTCAAGTAAGTTTTATAGTTGATAGTAATGATTCTACATATTTTTGTACGTTGTCCACTAAAATAACTTTTGATGATTTGTCTAATCTGTTAAGAATTAAACCTCTTCAATTGTGCGTTTCGTTTAAAAAAGTACAGATTTTTATAAAAAATTGTATGAGATTTGTTTATTACTATATTGCGATTACTAGATGCCAAAATAATAATGATGTCTTTAAGTGATTGTCTTTTTGATAGCGTTGAAGATAAAATTTTATCTGTATTACACTGGGTCACATAACTTATTTATATGTATTCGTACTAATATCTTGATGCGTGAATTACATGTAGCACCTTGTTCACCGGATGTAATCTTTGACACCTCGGCCGTAATAATTATTGATGAGGTGGTTAACAAGACAGCAATGGGTACACAGCATGCCCTCCGCCACATACTGCGTTAATTTTTATAAGGCAAACTACAATCACTTGCATACGAAAACCTTGTAATTGTACATGAAGCTTGCAACATATTTTGACAATTTATTTTTTTAAATAAACACATTCGACAGCTTACCGTGTTATGGGAAATTTGGATGTTTGCCCTTATTGATTCTCGGCTAACTAGATGCCACGGTCATGCACCATTCCACAGTAATGTCATGGACAATTTTCTAGTAATTACTCTATAATAGATTCCCATAACAATGTTTTATAGCAACTAGCTATTTTTTTAATTTAATACATAAGTGTAAGTTTCGGTAATTGGCTTGCAAAAAAACCGATTTCCTTTTGTGTTTTATTAACGTATAGCTTAAACTTGAAGAATGATTTACGTTCATGTGAAGATATATATGTGACACATCAAGTTTTCATAACTGTGACTTTTTTCTTCGATAATCTAATTACATTAGAGCCACTTAACAGTAGATATTAATAAACAAACTTGGCACCGCTTGGTTCTATTTATATAGAGTATAAACCGAGTGCCCGCACTTTGCACTGAAGTACAATTTTATTAAATAATCGTGTTACATAAAAAGACAATGGTGGGATCAATTTGACATTGGATTTTTAACGTATGTAGGCGTTAGTTCTAGAGCCTAAATTGCAATACTCGATTGTACCAAGTTTCCTATTAAAGTCACAGACGAGTGCGAATGGACACATCTTTATTTTTTTTAATAAAGTATCACATTAGAAAGTATATTTGTTATATTTAATATTTCTTTACATAGATATAACGTAAATTGTCTTATTAAACAATTTCACTTGGTAAAAAAATATCTATGAATATTTTGTATACAGCAGTAGTTATTCAATCTATATATAAATTGGAATTAATTTTGCTCTATTTTTAAAGAAGTGTTTATAATTCATAATATATGATATCTATATATTTATAAGCCATGTTTTAAATCTTGTTATTTATAATTTTTGTACACGTTTGATATGTTTTACTCTGTAACGGCACGAACTCTGTGCCTGGTAGAATTGCCAACGAATGCAAACATCGTTATCTCATCCAGGCAGGACATCCCAATAGAGCAGGCATAAACTTATTTGTTTAAGTTTAGTGCCGTCCCACGTGCTCCGGGCAAATTAGAATATTATGACTTTATTGTTGCTCATTCATTGAATACTTCCACTGTGTCGACCTCTGCTCTGTGTCATGACACATGACACCGCTGTAACTCTATATGTTCCGTTTTACGATCTCTCAATTTAGGCCGCTCCACTGATTTAAGAGGAAAACTAATTTAGAACCTGAAAACTGTTGCTATGAACTATAATCTCTTATAACTTCGATAACACAGGGTTAATTTGAACAATCTCGATTTTTCCAACATTATATACATTATAAATACATATATTTACACGAAAAAAATATAATCAAGACATGCTTACTTATTTCATTGATAAATCCATTCATCGATATAGAATCGTATGTACATATAAATGGACACATTATTCATTTATTACATTATATTTATTTATGATTCTTGACAGTCATTTCCTAATATCGATTATGAACGTTTCTTTTAAAATTTCAAGAGGATTGATTATTTATAATACTTCGTAAATTTAATGCACATAGCTATTACAAGAAAGTGACTCATTCGTTATTTCTTTATTTGATATAGTTTTCCTTATTAAAGTATAAATATAATTTTATAATACATTGAAAGGTTTTACAATTATTTCGAGAAGACCCAGTAATGGGTAGGTTAAGCCGATAAGTTGGAAATATTAAATATCAAAAACGATTTATCGCTTGTCGAATCTCCGATAGTCAATAACCCGCCGACAGTTAATGACTGATGGGATTCTATTGTATCTTTTCCATGTACTGATAACTTGTTGGTGTTTCTGAATAAGAATACTTTTGTTGCCTACATTCCCAGGTGATAGTAACAGACTTACTTTTAAGTATTATATAAGTCGTCATTTACAGTATTTTTTTAAGTTAAGAATGCGTTCACTTAAACTTGACTTACAGATATGTTAAATAACATTTAAAACGCGATTTTTTACTGGATATGTTCTTTGACTAGATAACTAAGTGATTGTTTCATGTTTCATTTGTGCAGTTTTTAAATTATACTATAATTCAAAAACACTACTTCATTCATACAAATATAATATATATTTTTGATAGTTTTAGATGTTTATAAACATTCTTGTTTTGCATTCTATATATCTGGCGAATATGGAATGGGTGCAGTAATTATTTTTATTATTGTTAATTTAATTTTTCTTTTAATATAGTCTAATTTGGTTTTTGGTGATGACATAAAGATACAGTTAGCGGGCGGAATAATCGGATTCCCCAACAGGTAAAATAATAATTTACCTCTGATTTTTGCATTGGTTCGCGGGAGTTGAATCATAATGTTCATTTGAAGCATAATGCAAGTCGTACGATACTCTACACAGAAACGATACGTCATCCCTCTATGAGCTGATATAATTTCAGTCTTACCTGAAACAAAGGAACGGAAATCTCTTGTAAATCTCGAAAATAGCAGCCTTATGTTTCACCGTGATGAATCATTACGTGTTGTTATACAATTTTATGGCGAGACGAACCCGTAAAACATTGTTTGCGTTGTTAATGACAAAGCCGGATAACAAATAGTGTACGAGGACGGAACTGTTCTATCTGATAATCTATACGTACATTGAAAAAATGTGTACACGTTGGGTTCTAGTTTACTTAACAATGTTTGTTTTTATAATTGTAGCCTACAATATGTGAATTAATGCGAAGGACGTTCAACTGGTACATCGTACGGAGGCCGTAACAATTTAACGCTAGATAAAACGATTTACAGCACAACATTGCGCTCATCTCCTTGGGATACAAATATTTTCAGCTACTTAGGTATCTTCCAACAGGAATCTAGCGAAAAAGATCTATCATTATCTTTAATTTTATTATAGCCAAAGCTAAATTTATCGTATGCAATTGTAATAAAATGACACTGGGATTTACCTCCTTGAATGTATCTATGTTTCGATTAAAAGCAGGCCTTTGAAAAAGTATTTAATAATATTTTGTTTTACGTAAATGGGTAGTTTTTAATATATATGTTCATGATACAAGTAACTAGTGCCGTCGATTTTATGTAGTCCCCAGGTTAATAAATACAAATTAATGAAATTTTCTACATTTAATTTTTAATATATTAGGGTCAGAATATTCTGGTAAAGCTTATTTAAATACCTCCACCTACGTAACTTAAAAAAGTAACATGATTTCGCGTGTAATTAAAATCAAACGCTAGTTCGCTGCCGATACAAAATTATAATAAAGTAAAACCTCGACTACAGACATTAAAAAGTAGATTTAATGTTAACAATACCGATAATGATAGCGTGTATTTATGTTAAATAATCATTTTAAAATTGTTAATGAATCATAGTGATTTTATCTATTTGTCCCACAGCTTACTTGTGTGTGGATTGAAAAATATGTAATGTTAAAAATAAGATTGTCCGTTAATTTCATGCTTATTAAAGTACTACTTACTTTTCACTTGAATAAATACAGGTGTTGAATTTTAGTATCACGAACTGTCCCTGATATCCTTAACATACAAATAGTTTATAGCAATAATATTTTTAATGACTTCCAGGATTGCTAAGTGAAGTTATTTTTTATGGTAGACTCAAATAATAATTAAGAGCCTAAAACTGACTAATCAATTCTGGAATACAGAGGTGCAACTTTTATTTTCAATATGATTTTTAACTTAAAGATTATAATCCTTAAATCATAAAATTGAATGACAGTAACAATATACAGTGGTTCGCCTGTGCTTAATAATTACAAAACTTAACATGTAAGAGGTTAAAGTTCATACAAATGTATCAACAGCATCATGGGTTACAGTTTATAACGATTTCATTATGGTAAATAAAAATTATGTCAAATCCAACAATAATTTCTTTAATGTAAGACATGTTATAGATAAGAAGTAGTAGGAAATAAGGGTTTTGATAAAGTTATAGGAATCCATTAGATAGCTAGCTGCAATATCCGTTACGTTATAATTTATCGTTTCCATTAGATTTATCTTTGATGTAGGTTTAAAATATTGCGATATTTAAAACATAGTTAATTTATGCATAGAACATACAAGTTATTTTTTTTAAACAATATATTTAAGTTATGTATGAAGGTCTAAAAATTACACATTAATAATATTTCTGGTTAAGTTCTTTATTATTTACAGATTTCATTGAAGTGAGATAAATTTATAAATAAATTATAACGTTTGTTTACACTTAGATAAACGAAATTGCAGTTATAACGGCACTTCGTAGTAATGTGTCGATTAAATTGTACAGCTGTAAGTAGTAACAACTCATTAAGGATATTTTGTTTAATACTAATTTCTTATGCAGTTAAGTAAGATACCGTGTATGATGAAGTGTGCACCATCAGAATAACCTGGCTCTTATATGTTGACGGAATTAATACGAAAATGCTGAAAAGGCGCCATATTTGCAATATGAGCGTGGTCACTGATAAAGTGGGTCTTGCATTGAACTACCTGTTAATCATTGTGGAATGGCGACAGTTATAGCTTTATGGGTTCATAAATTGGTAACATAAGCACTGGCTATATTATGTATTGTTTCAATTTAGCGACTTGTTTTATCTGATACACCTATCTATTCTTGACGAACTATCCGTCAAACAGATTGCATTGGAATGCGTCTAGTTGCTTCAAAGATTAGCAATAGTAACATTTACTGTATGATTAACGAGAGAAACACGTATGAATGTAACTGACAGCCTTTCATACGTTTGAATGAAGTGCGAGGACTTGTAAATTAATTCTTATGTTTATTGTCGCAGTAGGTACGCGTCTCGCCGGCGCCTGCGCCCTAACAAAGAAAACGTTGTTTTCTGTTTACTTACAAAGTTCGCTTCATTATTTGTTCGAGTTAATCGTTATTGATGTATTGGGAATTCCATGAATGATTGTTGTAAATTTGAGTTTGAACATAAAACGTAAACTTTAAGTATTTGTAAATTTACGTAACGTTTTAAAATCTTGTCGTTTCTAAGATCATGTTAGTGCTTTTTATTTCCCTTGTCGCTCTTTTCTCTTGTACCAGTTATACTATTTCAATATTGATAAGGATCTGACGAGCAATTCTTCGCATTTTATTATTTTAAAGTAAATTTGTCTAATCGATAACGATTACATTGTTTAAAGAAGTCAAAATAGCATGTGATAAGCAATTGATTTTCCAAGCTTTGTTTTACAGAAAAATTGTACTTACTGAATTTAAATTTTTTTATTTAAATTTTAAAAGAGTCTTCGAAAATCTTTTTCTTTACACTTGCTAAATATGTTCATATATGAGCGTACTTAAATGTAAGCGCCTGACTGTTTTCAATAAGCAAAAGAAAAACATCTGTAGATATGCTTACTAAACGTTGGAAGGCGTTATGATGCCAATTGTTTCAGAACAGGAACATTTAAATTTTTTTGATTTCCGCATACATAAAAAAGTTATTTAGACCTCACAAATAATTATTTTGGTAAAGTAATATTAAAATGAATTTTTGCATATAAATTTGTTAATATAGCGGTGCAATTATATATGTTATAAACTCCTTTGTTGAGGTTATACAATACATTTTGGATCATGGTCAATCTTGAAAAAGAGATATGATCCTATCAACATTATTTATACCATGAAAAATCTAATACATTTATTCAGTAAATCCGTTACGGGTATTTTGACACGTTATTGAATTTAATTTAATAGTATTATAATCATTTACCTTGCTTTTCAAAAAGGAAACGAGACAAAGAAGAACACACTAGAAACTTAGTCTGGCTTTTTTCAATTTAAACTTATAAATCTAATACAATTTTCATTTCTTACATATCATTCTTTGTCTTCTTAAACAATTCACATCACTGCTTTGACACCATAAAATTCTTTAATACTGTAGTAAGCTCAACTACATAATTTGTATAGAAGTTCTTAATTTTCCTATAGGACATATCTAGCACA
>DWHU01000680.1:0-16542 GCA_018247975.1 Parides photinus | reverse complement strand
AGGCTGAAGGAAGCCCTGATGGAAAGGTATAAATTATTATACTTTTTAATAATTAGTGCTTAAAAGATTTTGAATCTTATTCCACGAAGCAATGAGACAAGTAGGACCTTCAACCGATGGTAGATGATATGTCTTGTAGTAACAAAGTGGCACTATTAGTATGGTATACACAATAACATATTGCCTCCTTAATTTACATATTCATGAAAGATCTTGGGTGAAATGAAAGAAAATCCAACAGTCCAATTTGTGTGGTTGACTAATTGTTTCCTTATTTCAGGTGACACTCGAAGAATTTATGAACTATTATAGTGGTATCAGTGTGTCGATCGACAATGATTGCTACTTCGATCTTATGATGCGTCAAGCATATAAATTGTAATCTTCATACACACGCAATATATAACATTGCACCAACGCGCGCGGCAGCTGCGTGTAAAACAGAGAGCGTTATTTCTTGCACCTTTAAACATTGCTTTCTTATTTACAATGTTGCTGCTTACAAAGAATATAATTTGCTTTTAAATTTTATACCATAATAAATGGATTAACAAAACGATGTCTTTTTTTTTGAAGGTTAATTTCTCTTTAATAAATTCATTTTGTTTAGGTTTTCAATGTTATGCGTTATTACTTTTTCCATGACTTATGAAGTACAAAAAAATGTTGACAACATGCATTACAGATAATACCATAGAATTACCGATTATAGCGAAATTTCTTGAAAGTTAGCCTTAATACTTTACCTAAACATAATTTGGAAACTTTTGTATTCTGTAGTAATTGGGACAGTTAACCCAAAATATTTTTTATAATTATTATTATTAAAAAATATCCTTTTATTTCTGGCAAGAAAACTTTTCGCCTGTGTGGACTATGTTATTCAATTAATATTTAATCGAGTGGAAATTGCAATCGTTTTAACTAATGTCGTTTCCTGATGTGTGTAGTGCGTATTACCGCTGTCGAGCTGTTACATTTCCGATTAATAATAATTAGGTACGAAAATCATGATTGTTACAATACTACAGTCTCCTGGGGTATACATATATCAAATCTCATTATTCAATAAATAATCTATACTTGGTATTTATATACTTAAATCTCTCTTCGGACGGTAAGTAAATTTATTGTCAATAATTGTATAAATATAATAATTTCAAAATTTTAGCTGATTATACGTATAACAATCAAAGATATATAGGAGTCCATTACAACTATATTATTAATAAAAGAAAATTAAAATATCGTCTACCTTTTACATAGATCATAATTTACGAAGTCTCTCTCATGAATAATTCTTTATTCAAAACTTGGGTAAAATAAAAAAAAAATTGTCAAAAATTTATTATTTCTATCAAATTGCTATTATCAAGAAGATCACAAACACAATGTATTTACAAAATATTCTTATTGCTATGTGTAAAAAGAAAGTTGGCTACAATAAGTGAAAGGGTAAAGAAATGTGAATTGTTTATTAAATATTTCATAACAATTTCGTAAAGACTTGTGGATCTCCATTCTAAAATATAAATAACAAATTCTGGCAGGTTATTTTTATTTCCATTACCGTTAATATCACGATTCGCGTGCGTATTGAATATTTTGTTTTATTTTGCATTGATTACCTACTACAGTTATTTTGTAAAGAACCAGAGAAACGTTGAAAATTCAATGAAACGGTCCCGTTGAAAGACATTGGAGACCTGCAGCTAATAGTTAACAAATACAATATTATGTATGTATTTTATGAAAGTATTGGTAATAATACAAGCGTTAGTAAATCAATAAATAAATGAATATGCTGATATAATGTTCATTTAATATGGTTGTAATTTAATACTTTTTTCACAGAAAAAATCAAGATGTGTCGGACATTTCAATCAATTATACAAACCCTAATATGCGCGCTTCAAATGCTCACGCGTATTTTCATGACTGTACTGCTAATGATCGAGAACATGATCAGAATGCTCCTACAGTCATTATACAACTTCATCTCAACTTTACTTCAAATAATTTCGTTAATACCTATTTGCTGCGTATTTTTAATAACAGCAAGGATGAGATGTATGCTTTGCGGTGGCGGGGGCGGTTGCGGCGGTGGTGGTGGTGGTGGATTATTAGGATGTGTTTTATCCATTCTATTTTTCATAACGTTTTTTAGCGCGTTAAAAAGTTACGGCATCCTCGATAAGATGTTATTGCGTGTTGGTTACATGAAGGTACCACAGAGACATATAGAGAAGCAAATTTATAAAGAACCAAAGCATCCCTGGAACATATCCCTACTAAATTCTTCCGAATTACGCACAAATAATGATATCTTTGAGGAAGACGACAGAAATGAATGGTACGAAAGTTTTGAAAATGATACGACGACTACGTTAACACCTTTAGTAGAAGATATTCCAATTGCGACTGAACACAATAAAGCCGGTAATTGGTCGACTATACTATATTATTTATTCTAGATAAATTTATATTTAAAGTTTTATGTTGTGTTAATAAAATATACGAAAGACATTGTTGATGTTTATTAATTTAAAAAATAATGTTTTTTAAATTTATTGTAACTACAACGAACACTCCTCCCTTAATACTACTCTGGTTCGGAGGTTTTCCCATGTAGAGATTTAGGGCCAGGCGTGGAGGGTCGAATCCGGAACTCTGCGATAAGTCTTTTGCCTACGTGATTTCCTTACAAACTGAACTAGCACGGCTTCAAAACGTAAAAATATGTATTAGAAATTACATGTAGCCTAATTTTAAATGTACTGTTCCTCCCATGAACTCATATGTGGTAGACACCAGGTGGCGTAAATCCTCTTTTCAACTATTGCAAAATGTTTTAAACATTTACCTTAACCGCCTTGTTAACAACCATTGAAAGAAAAATTTGCTTTGATTCCTTGAAAATAGCCAATAACCAAATCGTCACCGTCATAATTCGCAACTATTTCGCCTTAAAAATATTTTATTATAACATATACATTTAGTATAAACAAAAACGTAATATATGTCAAAGCTGTGGGCTGGTATATAAATAATAAACACACGGTGTAAGAGATAGAATATATACATTCGATGCATATGACAATCGAATACATGTAAACCTTGCTTTAGGTAACCCCTTAATGCTTTTGATAGTTTTGACTGTAGTTTCCCCTGTCTTAATTGACATGTACCCGTGATTACAAATAAATCGTAGAAATGTGAAGATTTTTATTCACATTTAATAATGTATGTTAATTACCAAATCATTTTGTCTGTGTAATTGTATTCCAATGTTTGTGATGTGTGGCACTTATATATATGTAATTCTCGTTTAGTTAAACAATCAAATAAAATTAGATAAATAAACTTCATGTGCAATGTGCAATGTATGTCCTTTGGTGCTTTACTACGATCTACTTGCGAAGACTACTCAGAACATCATAGTGGGATTACTTGTTTTAATACGCCGAATTTTGTGTGGAATCTGTAATTGTATTGTTGATACGATACAATTTCTTGCTCGTCTATTCGCCCGTATATTTGGTGGTGTTTGTACTAAATATCAAAACTCATGCCCGAATAAAGATTGTAAACTACAGATATATGAAATAATGTGCAGCATTAGCTGCTTGCTGGTCATAATTGCAGCAGTGTTCATGGTCGTATTTCATACACAATGGGTAGAAAACTTGTTAGGAAAATGCTACAAGAAGCCAGAGACCTTACTGCGGGACGGGTCAGATACTTCTGCGACGGATCTGCCTTCTTCATCTACAACTTCAAGTCTTACAAGTTCACATTTCCCTACAGAAACCACAACATTAACTACTGAAACAGATAACCGACGGAGAAAAGAAGACGAGGACGTTTTACAAATACGTGAGGATACTCCTATCACTGAAATTGCAATGACTGCTAAAGATGAATCAAACTTAGGTCATGAAATTGTATCGGATACTAAGGAACCCGAATTACCAGAAGTGGACAAAAATAACTATGACCAAATTGGCACAACCACTGATGAAACTAAAAATCCAATAGATAATGCTTATTTTAAAGAAATACACGAGACTACCGCTAACGTATATGTTGATAATCAAAACACCAATTTAAGTGACGTTAAGGAATTTGTTAAGGAAAAGCAAAGTATGAGCAAAGTTTTATCTTTATTGGAAGAAATATTAACAAACATGAGCTCAAAGAAAAAGTTTGAAAATATGCGTCTTAATAATGTATTTAGTACAAATACATACGACGATAATTCTGCAGAGTCAGCAGAGGAGACATCAAAAAACGAAAAACTAAATTATATTATTATGTAAAAATCATTTACTATATGAGGCAAAAATATTAAAAATGTATTAATGTAATTTTTAAAAAATTTGCTTTAATTTTTATATGCTGTTGAAGTCATAGCCGAACATTTTTTTAACAATACAAGTATATCCTTGAAAAGGAATTTGATATTTGTTTTAAAAAATTATTAAGAAAATCAGTTACATAGCTTTGTAATTCATGTTTAATATTCATTGCATATCTACATATGTACGTGGTTTGATAGATTGGGGTACCTAACTTCAATTATTATTGTCTTTCAATTAAAAAATCGTTTTCTATATTATTTTAAACAACGGATACCACCAGCTAAATATAATTCGTTGCAGACTAAAAGTCTTCAATTCGATAATGTCAGTTATGATTGCTGTTTCATTAAAACCTGAGTATGCAGCAATTACCATGTGAAGTTTTATATAGTTAAGCCTACACGTTCAGATCGTTATTCCTTTTTTTTCTAAATGTTTGGATTCTTAGACAAGAATTATCAAAAACGAAATACTCCTAAATTAAAAAAAACTTAAATCTTACATAATTTTTGCTCAATTTATGAAACAATACATTTTGTAAAGCAATTTCCGCTTTAAAGAAAAGAGAAAAAACAGAGATAATATATTTAAAATAAAAATTTATAATTTTATTGAAAATCTGTTTTCTTCGTCTAGTTATCTAGTATAAAGAAAAACAATGTATAAAATGTACATATATTTTTTACAGACACCCACTTACACGTTACAAGTAGACAACACTAAAATATACAACAAAATATACGGCACAGTTCCTGAATGAGAATAAATGGACACCACAATATGAGTGCTAGCATACTTAGCAATAAACGACCTAAATTACGTAGCGTAGATCTAAAGAATAGGTAGCTTGGGTACAAGGAAGGGCAAACAATGTACAACCACATCCAAGATATTTCTGACTTCCTCAAGTGACCGACCCTACAGTGGTACTTCATGTGTTCGCAACGTTTCCGTTTACGTCTTGGCGGTTTTTTACATTTATTAGGTTTCGAACTTTTGGTGTAACAAAATAAATAATCAGCCAAAAATTTCGATAATTCCGTGCAGCAAGTATTAACTCGTTTTTTCTTAGGTTTTGACTGCTTCTGTTTTTTTTTAATTTTTCGACACTTGTCTTTCTTTTTCTTCATCTTCGCTTTCCTGCGTTTATCTCTTTTACGTTGTTGTATGATTTTTTCCCGGTGTAATTTTTTGTTTTTGGATTTGACTTTCTTTTTATGCTGCTTAGCCCTCTTTGTGCTGCGTTTTTTAATCTTCTTTTTGTGAATGGGTTTACGTTTCTTTCGCTTATGTTTCTTCTTCCGAACTTTGGACTTTTTATTGGAATGAGATTTGTAAACTGAAAAAAAGGCGTTTCGTAATTTTCGTTAAATTTATCTTTAATCACGATGTCAATTAAGTCAATTTAATTTTTACGTGATAATTATATGTAATATATATGGTTCTGCTATTGAAATACCAATATAAAATATAACAAAAATTTAATAATTTTTATTTTTTCTATAAAATTATATTGGGTAGATTATCATAAAGAAGGTACAGTAATAAATTTTTTTTATTATTAGTAACATGCAATGTCTTATATCAGAAATTTCTCGACGGAAAAAATTTGTTCCGTTTAACTTTGTTGCTTTTTTTAAATGAACTATGTTTGTTAGTAATATAGTACTTGTCACCTAGTTACACACATTCTTCTTAAATATTAAAACATAAAACAAAGTTCCTTACCTTTTTTACGTCTTTTAAGATGATTACTCTGTTTGCTAGAAGTATTTTTAATGTTATGATTAGCGTTATAATAATTATATTTATGATGGGGTACTGTATTCTGAGGTTTGCACGAAAATTGGGTCCATAAACAAGATATTTTAGATTTTATGTCTCGCAGTTGTTTTGAATCGCATTTATTTACAACTTTCTTTTGAACTCTAGGCTTCGGGGCATCATTCACTGGGAGACTGCAATCTAACCTGCGTATTTTGTGTAATATTTCAGATAAATTAAGTATTCGCATGTTATTGCGATCTAATTTTATTTCAAATAACGGCCCTTTACAATCACTAGCAGTAGGGGAAATATCATTTTTTAAATAAGCCTTTCCTTTTATAACTGAATTTGTGGGCGTCTTTGGACTACAATTGTTACTGACTTTTTTATTTTGTAACTTAATTTTTTTTCTTACTTCTCTTTTATTAATCACTTTCATAGTGACGGGATCAATTTTTATCTTGAATAGTGACCCATCCAATTTTTTTTTACCAATTTCGGATGCACCAATATTACAGTTAAACATTTTTTTTACGGCCGTAATTAATCTTGTTTTGAAGTTTGGCTTACAACATTGAAAAGTATTGCAGGACCTGTTTTGCCTCAACAAGGACTTTTTATTTTCCAATTCAACGCTTCCTTTACTTGGTGTCTTTTGTTTCTCGATTTTACATTCACAAATAATATTATTATTACTCTTACATGCTGCTCGATAACGACTATCGTGTAAAGTGTTACAGATTGCCGGTGATCTTTGTGGTATAAAACACTTGTTAAATTTAGAACCAAAATCTTTAAAATATTGCTTACTTCTTTCATAAAACGTGTTATTGACAACACAGTCATCGCTAATGGCTACTTTTAACTGTTTTTCGTAATTAACGCATTTGTTTTTAGGTTTTGATTTGCTTTTACATTGGTTTTTGTCCGGCAATCCCTCTTTTTTTGCCCATTCAAGACACATACCCTCCTTGTTACATTTAAGATTTACAAAAAAACATACTGTGTCGTTGTTTAATTTAAATTGAAAAGGATTTTTCTTTTTAACGGAGCGAGGAAAGACTTTAACTATACTATTTTTGTTTGATATAAAACTCACACTTCTTTGAACATAATTAACATTTTTAACATATTTATCAAGATTTATATAAGGTCCCTTACAGTGTTCATCATTAACCATATTAATTTTAGATTCAAACTTTTCTAAATGTCTTTTAACTTTATGTTCTGACTTAACTTTTTTGAAGTCTAAATTAAATTTTCTTTTACAATCATTTGTAGCATTATTTGTAATATTACTACGTTTAGATTTGTTTATTGAGTTGTTACATATTTTTTCCAATGATGATTTTTTTTCTTTTAGATTATTATTTGCTTTACGAGTACAGTAAATATTTTTCGCTGATCCAATGTATTTATTATTCTTATTGCTGCATAATAAATCTTTAAAGTAACAACAAATCTCGTTATAAACTGGCAAGTTTTTGTTTTTCGTATTACTCTCTACTGACTTCGTGTGGTCACTATTTAATTTTAAACTGGTTCTCTGTTTAATGTTATCTCTCTTTCCGTTACCAAAATATGAAGAAAGTACAATATTTTTATCATTACCTTTATGCGGTATCCTTTGTGCACAAGATATCATATTTCCATATAATTTATTATGGTTATGATCAGTTCTATATGTTTGATATTTATTAATAACTCTGTCACTATCATTTAAAGGTATAAAATCATGTTTGCTCCTAATATTATTATGGTTACTAGTATACTGTTTATTAGTTGTCGAAAAGTCTTTCCCATCCCCGCATTCTTGTTTTTGATTAATCCTTACAAAATCTTGAATGTTTCTAATCATGTTAGTTTAATTCATAAACATTAAATTATTTGAACATCGGGTATTAAATATTATAGAGAAAGAGACTATCATATTAGCTTGCATTAGTTTCACAAATACATTTCTCTAAATACTAAGAATTTTCATTCTTGTAGTAAATATTACGGTAACATTTGGACTTATTAACTAGACGTCATTACGATACACAATTCATCGCTAAAACTTCAAATATGCCATTTATTTGATTTTTCGGTCTATTTTTATGTAGAATATTAATAAAATTCTTTAGAATGCAGATATACATAATAAAATAAACTATTAAAAATGCTCGCTCCTTATACTAGTCTCTGAAAAAACATCATCACCTATGTATTAATTTAGTTTCCAACGCAATAAATCAATACGGTAATACGGTAGATAAATAATAATAAATACGGTAGATAAACATAATTTTTATACTGGTAACACTAACGTAACTACGTCAACTTCAATATCGTTTATAATTCCTTCCTTTCATTTAGTATTTATGCTTATTTTAGTGGGTGAAGACGTTGTAACGCTATTTGTTTTTTTTAAATATCGAGTGTACTAACCGGTCCTTGTGTCACTAAACTCATTTACATATTAGTTTTAGTTTAAAATTACAAAACACCAATTTACTAAAAACAAAATGGGTATTAGATCACTTATTTTGTTCTTATACATTGGTAAGTTACGGCGTTATGTACCTTTTAATGTTTTTTTTTTATCAAAAATCAAACTAATCTTGAGTTATTATTACAATACGTGATTATTTTTTTTTGTACGTTTTCTATTTAATTTAGTGGAGCTTGTTACTCTACAGAGGTAACAATTATATACTTTGGATCCAGTTAAACATTATATCCAACTGCCAGAACAACGTAAAATTATGAGATTACCTAAACGAACTGATAATGACTAAACAATGTTCGTTATTAAGATGCTGATGATTGATTAAATTTGTGTTCGTAACACATACTGAATTTGCTAAACTTTTGCTGTTGATTTTCTGGACAAGCAGATATACATGACTGAGTCTCTGCCGTGCCTTAAAAACAACAATGAAACAAATTTTAGTTATAATTTTCTTTATTAATCATTTATTCCTATACATGTATTGTTCATATGTATGTAAATACATGCTATTTTGAAAAATGAATGGTGAATGGTTATCACACTGGTACACATAGGTACATATTATAAAAGTGTACACATTTAAGTTGTGTTTTTTTTTATGTTGTTAACATACTATCTACTTGGTACTACAATAATGAATTGGTAGTTTTTTTTAGGAAACATTTTGAGATCTTTTATTATTTACATCAATCACAATAAATTTCTTCTAATAAATATTTATTATAATTAAATAACTTAAATGTTTTGTTTTTTCGTTTCATTTGTTTATGTACATGTTACATTATACTTTAAATAAATGAAGCAAAATAATAAATTTTGTCTTTGCTGAAAGGAAATTATTTGTTAATGCATGGACTACCACTATTGTGTACTATATACATGTTAATTACTATTATTGCTAATCCTGTTATGTTGTAAAACTTACTGTTACAAATATTTTAGGAGCTGCATGTGCACAGACAGATGTATCAACTGCTGATGTATTAAAATCATTACCTGCGGATCTTCAAGGATCAGTTGATGAAGCTCAGGTTCAGCAAATTCAAAATAAAACCACTCAGGTCTTAGAAGAAAAGTGCAAAAATAATGGAGGACCTAATGCTTTTAATGATCTTACAGTAAGTGTTTTAATAAATACACAAGTATGTGTTTTAGTGTATGGTATTTTTTTATATATGTTTTATGTATGCTATGTACTGTGTTCAAATTTATCTAGAGACTGAAAGCTTGATTATATCATACATCTTTCACATAACATGTGAAGATTAGACATCATTAAAAAAAATTAGTCAACATTTGCAGTTATCTTCTGATAGTGTAGCTATAGTGTATGTTAAACAGGAACAATAATTTTTGCATATTACTATTTGACAACAGGTGTAAGTACTATGAAGGTACTACTTTACCCAAATAAACATATTTTCTAACAGCATAGCCAGCAAAAATTATTTATTCCTCTGGACCTGCAAGAAATTTACCTGATTGTAAGTGTAAAGTGGCCCAAAGTAATGTGGTGCAAGTTAAGATGATATATAGTGCACTACAATGTGCTCATCTCTTTGAAATAAGATTTGCAGTTTAATAACTAATAATTTCACTACCTGTCCTTTAAGTCTGTAGATGTTAATGTCTGTACACTACTGTTTGGTTGCAGAAGTAGTTGTAGTGATACTTACCAAGATGGTCTCGGGAAATAGAAACCTACCTTGAGTAATAAATGCTAAATAATTGTTTATCTGAGCAAAGATGTGATATGTTTGCAAATTGAGGAAATACTTTTGCTGTATAATGTGGTAACTCTGATTACATTTCATAATCTTTGTCATCAATGCATCATAAAAAGAATTGTTATGTGTAGTATTTTTTTTATGAATAAGTATGTATGACGATTACAATTCAGGCCACTGAAGAAATATAAATTTCACTAGGAAAGGGAGGACTGAAGAAATATAAATTTCACTAGTAGGTCTCTGTTACCAGAAACCACTACAATTCCATTTTCATTTGTCAAACAAAAGTTTGCAAACATTGCGGTGTTCCAGTTTGAAGGACGTTGATGCTCGAAAAATTATTAGGTAAACAGACTTAACATCTTATTAAAACAACAATTTGGTGGACAATCTGATGCAGTGTATATCGGCTTAACTAGAGCTGTTATGGGCAAATGTATCACTTACTATCACTTGAACATTCTTCTTATTTTATCGCTTCCTCGGATTAAACAAAACAACAAACAATTTTAAAATAATATCTTGTTGTCATTAGATTTTATTTACAATTTCCAGTAATTTGATCCAAACAAAATGTTAGTGTTTATGCATGTCCTTCATCAAATACATGTTGTCTGGTAATGATATTTAAATGTTCTTGTTTCCGTTGATGGTCTCTGTTCCAATAATTACTATATATCCAACAATATTTGCAATACTATATTTATTAAATCAATTTATATTCCTAATAGCAGGTACCTTGAATTATCCATAATTTTCTTCCTTCATAAATTCAAAGAGAAGGAAAATAATCCATAGTAGTAAGAGCTACTTTAACATAATACATTGATATTATATTATGTATATATTATGTATAAGTAGTATTTGATATAATTAATATGAAATTGTATTAATATATTCATTATATATTATATTTTACCCTCATAAAAAAAACTAGTTGGCTTCTAATGTTAAACAGGTTTGCTCCTCATTAGGGTAATTGCTTTGTTATTGCTGACCTTGTGCCCACAACAAAACTTCGATTATTGTAATGATCATTATTTTATATAATCTTTAATAAGGAAATACTGTTAAGGATAGATTTTTATTAATAAAATTGTTTTGTAAATACTATTAGGTACTATTTGCAAATAAAATTTACTGGTAGTAGTCCTTAGCTCTGGCAAGTATACAGTCTACGTAGATACCACCGCTGGTCCAGTTAATATTGAGGGTTACCCCTATGAATAAGTATCTTTTGTATGATGTGAAGAGTATAATCTGTTGTTGTGTATATCATATTAACAAGTGCAACATTGATAGAAATAGTCATATAGTTAAGATCAGATTGTTATCACCCTCAACTCATCGCTTAAATCTCTAAACAATACTTGTATTTAGAGCAAAATGCCTTCAACTTATGTTTTGTTTATTACTAAATGTACAAGAGATTTTCTACACACATTTTAAAATAATATAGTACTTTTTTAAAAAATATTACATTAATTATTATTGATAGCAATAAATTCACTTTTTGACTATTTTTATAAACCGACACTCAACATGTAACTGGGGTCAAAGTGTAGTTGCTATTCGAATTTTTAAGTTAGTTTTTCATTCATATGCGCATATTTTAAGTACCGTTATATGGTATTTGCTGCGTTTCTGAATAGTCCTCTAAATTTTAAGTACAAAAATGTTATTTTATGGAGAATCTTTCAGTAGTATTTTTAGATAAGTTAGTCTCATAACGATTTCTGATCTAAACTATCAATAAATCACTATCTAGGATTATAAAAATACCGCTGTATCAAAATAAAAGAACACAATAGGTTTTAATATATGAAGATTATCATAATAATTTTTTATCCTATTCTCTGTTAATATATGTATATATTTTACCTCTCCTCCAAACCATGCTTTTCTTTTATGCTACAGTTTAAACTTTACTTTGTATTTATTTATTTTTAAATAAATTGAAAATGTCTGGCTATTTTACTGATAAGGGTTATTATCTTAAAGAAATTCTTACTTTAATTTATTATTGCAAGATAACTGTTCGTGTTGAAAGCAATTTTCATAAGAAACAAGTTTCGTTGTGAAAGTAATTTTCATTCTAGTCCATCATCCAGATAAAAAAATTATGTTATGTAAACAACCTTTGTCTGTTTTTTCCTTCCTCTTTAACAATATTTATAAATCGTTTCACACTTTTACAATTTCCGTAATTGAAGTTAAGTGTCGAATAAAATCGAAGTATAGTTTTCACTTGTCACTTCCATCTAGGACAATGCCACTTCATGGTTATGTTTAGAAGACAAATTATTGGCCATCATCCTGATCAGTACAACCATGATTTATATCTTAACGAAGGTACTATTTCAATAATCGTGCTAAAGAGTAATAAAGAATTTCATTGATCATAAGTAGTTAAAATAAACGAGGTATTGTGAATTCTTAAAGCAGCAAGTATTTTTTGTTGCGTTCAAAGCGTAACTAAGTCGGATTAGATGTATAATAGATGTTTTACATTTTACATACGTGTAATTTTTCAAGCTTCCTTGAAAACTATTAAGATAGAATTAAATTTTTTTGCAAGTAGTTCGTATGATGTTAAATAATCATCAGCGTCTATTGATAGACACTTCTCCGACAAATTTATAATTTCGTTGCCAAACTCTTTACGTGTACTAAAAATAACAATGTCGACATTTTTATTACTATTTTAGTTATAGTTATTACATAGATAACATCCATAATAGTACTACTTTCAAAGATTATTTGATGAAGAGGTGGAAAAAGGTACAAAAAAATACTTGAAGTTAGCAGTATGTTTGATATGATTGATGACAAAACTTTTTACGAGTGCAATATTACTTAGGTTGTTTTATATAATAGTGATAATCATAGTAATGGCTAGTTTCGAGAATAGTGCTATTGTATTACAATTTAATCTAGTTTAATAAACAAGCTCGGTTCATATTGGATTAAGTACGTCCGTTATCAGGATGCAGATTGGACTCCGTCCGTCTATTGGAATCGGCTTAGCGCTACCTTGAATACGAATTCGCTTAATGCCGTACCGTGCTGCACATTTATCTCGTAGCTTATACATTTCCGTATCCTCCTTTATCTGTTTATACATAGGAAAATCATCAGCGTCATTATATAAGCGATATATAGGAATTTTGGTATTTAATATGAGAGAGGAGGACAACTCTCTAACATAGCACCACCAACCGTCACGTGGGCCGAATTTTAAGAGACCATACTCTACGCCTACCTACTGAATAGAAGTCAGAATATAGTGTGATTATACTTTCGGAAAAAATAAATAATAATTATTATTATTAAGCCCTTTATTCAGAATGCAATTCCTTAACTAAACTTATATCTATTCTAACCTAGAATATCACGTTTAAAGATTTTTTTTGCAAATCTGTTCGCCAGTCGGCAAAGGCCTCCTCCAACCTCTTCCATTCTCTCCTATTTTGCGCCACCCTACTCCAGGTCACTCCCGCCACTTGCTTAATATCATCGTCCCATTTTTGCGGTCTGCGTTTTTTTTTTCTCTTGCCTTCTCTGGGGTACCATCTGGTTACTAACTTGCTCCATTTATCATCGCCTCTCATCATATGTACTGCACATCTTCGGAAAAAATAAAGCTTTATCCAAAAAACAGGCAGCCTAACAAAATTGTATGAGTAATATATCCTTGTCAGCTCGCATGCCTGACTTTATTCCTGCGGCGATTTACTTTATTGGAGAGGAGAGTTTATATATTGGAGATTATTAGAGATGATATAGTCTGTTACTAAAAATAACATTTTGTAATAATCTGGATCAAGATCAAGTTAAATGATAAAAAGATAAATATTAAATAAATGCAAACCTTTGCAAATCGCGATAATAACGGTGTTGGAAATCATTAGTTTGGTTATAGTTAACAATCTATAGGCTGATTATGATACAGTAGTATTTCGAAAGCATTGAAATTTTAGAAAACTGTTCAATGTAGCCGTATTATGCACTTTTGCTAAATTATAGCAAGGATTGTATACAGCATTTTCTTTTACAATCCTCATAATATTTGCTGTTGTCAAGTCACCATTGTCTAAGTTAGTATAAGTACTATAGCAGATTATAAGACGTTGTAAAAAGTCAAGCTATTTTTAAGAAATTAGTCAAAGTAATTAGTTATATGTTGTGTTGTGGAAATATACGAATATGTTATGAACAGATTTACATTTGGCACAGTACTGTTTACAGATAGAATTCCTATACATGTCACATATTAAACGACACTACATTACTAATTTATTTTTACATCGTTACGTTTTTATAATTTATATAATCAACGTTCATTCCCTCGTAAGTGAATAAAAAACCTAAGTAACCATTAAATACAGTTTTTGTTAAGTTTTAAATTACAAAATCTGCTTGTTTACTTCTAACATTGAAAACGTACAAAGTTCATAAAAATAGTTTAACCCTTTAATTTCCACGTACAGTGTATTTTAAGTTTAATAAATATTTTATTTAAAAGGATTAAATAAGCACAAAAAAATCTATATATAGTTTTGATATATAATGTTTATGAGTTGCATTTATTGGCCACCGAATCTTATCAAAACCATTTTTTTAGTAATTGGTATTTATTCCCACCTTGTAACTGTGTTAAATTTTGACTTCAGGTCTAGTATTATAAATAGTATTTCTAACATTTGACGAGATTACACTGAAGAGATTTGTAGTAAATTTACTACGAGCAAATAACTATATGCGAAATCCACTAATATTCATACAAATATGAAATTTTAGTACTTTTGCGTAGTTTAGGTATTATAGTTAGATTTTACATTATCTTTAAAGAGCTGTTAACTTTTATAACGCCACTTACAGAAAATTTAAAGATATTCAAATACAGATTTTTTTTGTTTATTTTTTTTTAATTTTCCTGAGTCGGATGTTCTCATACAGAAATATGAGGGTCGGGTGTCTATTTTAACAAAAAGTAGTCTCGTGAGAAAATTCTGTTCACACGAGCACACTTCTAAACAATGTTATATAAGACCTTCTTAAAGCTTTGGCACTTGTCAAATCAGTCACCAACCGTCCTTTTGAAGTAGTATGGACTCTCAACTACATGTTACTTGTTAACATACTACTCTACCCTAATCATTCTGCACCTTGTGTAAGTGTTACCACTTATGTTGTCGTAATCACTTTATCTTACTTTGTTAATATTGCAACCTCTTTATCTGAATCCATTCGTTATTTATGTTTAAGCACTTAACGTTTCCCACGTATGGGGATCGAACCCGCGCCTCGACAAGATGTTAATTTCTATTACAGCTTTATGTTTTATTTAACTGATATATATCGCGTATTAATGTTTTTATGAAAGATTTATTAAATAATATACTTATATACAGTTCTCTCTCGTAAGGATAATGCACAACGCTGGACAGTATCTAAACGATACTGGTACGGAATCTGTGATTTTCTTATGAAATTTTAACAGAAATCGAAGGTCAATGCAATAGCCATACAAAGTGAGCTAACATAGCGCCCATCTCTTACATAAAAGTAATAAAGAATCTGCAATTACAATCTGGCAGCCCTGGACTCGATGGAAAGACAGGCTAAAAGAGTAGTCGGAGACCAAGAGTTGATAAGAGCCAAACGAGATAGCTTGAGTCACCGTCGCAAGGTAGCTAGTCTTTCGGTGTTTTATCGGATGCATTTTGGAGAGTGTGCACAAGAATTGCATGATGTAATACCGCCATTGCCTTTTACCATCGAACGTATAGACACACCGCGGACATTCAAACCTTCGTTGTCGATATTCCGCGTATTCGGACGAAGAGATTTGCTTCGTCCTTCTTAATGCGAACAGCGAGGGACTGGAACAGTCTGCCGGCGTCAGTGTTACCATCCAGGTACGACGTGGGAGTCTTCAAGAGAAGAGTGAATAGGCTGCTACCAGACTAGTGCGCTTCACCACCAAAGACTACATCGCCGCTTACCATCAGGCGGAATCGTAATCAAGCGCTAGTCTATAACAATAAAAACAAGAGTAATTCCAGCGTCTATGACTTTAGAGGGTATATAACTATTCTATCACAGATTTTTTAACTCATATTAAAGCCATAAAATTGAGTTATAAAGATTTTCATAGTTTATCATATAAACAAAAATTATTTTGAAA
>DWHU01000679.1:0-16568 GCA_018247975.1 Parides photinus | reverse complement strand
GAAAGTTTTTTTTAAAAGTTTTTAATTCGTCCAAGAGCTAAAGTATTTCGGTTGAAAACGCTTCGACGTCATTGTAATTTTATATAGTGTAAAATGGCGTTCCTTAGGAATGGCCTCTGTTCAGCTGCAGGCTGCAGTGAGCTGATGGTGTGAATTTAGAGTCAAATATTTTCCGATTGTTGATGTAGCTCCACATAAGTGCAGATCCATTCTCGTTCTTCGTGACGCGCGTTCGTTCTACCTACAAACTGATATATAATAGCTTTACTTCTTTAGAGGCTCTTTTTTTTTGTCTCCTCTTTTCCCAATTAATTTATTGGGGTTGTGGCAGTGTATCAGTCTCCATCTGTACTAAACACACTGCTGAGGTTTTTGGCAATGGTTTTTACAGCCCGCCGCCTGCCTGACGCTAACCCTCCTTGGGAAAGCCATTGATATTTAATATCTTAAACCGCACGTAACTAGAAAAGTCATTGGTGCGGAACCTGGATTCGAATCCGCGACCCCCGATTCAGAGGTCGAGGTCCGTAACCACTAGGCTATCACGCCTTTCTATAATATTACAAATTAATTTCTAAGGAAGAACAAAATGCGAGCTCAAGTGCTAACTATGACGTAGAAATTATACACTCCGCTGAAGCGCACGTCGGTCTGAGAGCCGCGCAAACTGCAGCCGAAGCTTTGGAATCCGTAAGTAAATATATTAAACGTAAATACACGACCTATATCTTTCATATGGCTGGATCGATTTTTTCTTGGAGCTTCAATAGTTTTTTTTTTTAAATAACTTAGTAGTGCTAACGTTAAGCTCCAATTTTAAATTATGTTAATTGGCAAGAAACAGCCCGTATATCTTAACTTAGACGTTTTCCTATTAGATTTGGGGTTGGCGCTGTGTGTCAGTCCTCACCTGTGCTAAACACACACTGCTAAGGTTTTAGCAATGGTTTTTACAGCCGGCTGCCTGTGTGACGCTAACCCTTCTTGGGAATGTCGGTGATATTTAATTTCTTAAACCGCACGTAACTCAATAAGTCATTGGTGCGCCGATCCCGCGACCCCCGAATCGGAGTCCGAGGTTAGGTTTAAAAAATATAAAATGTATACACCAATGTTTAAATTGTGAACAAAACGTATGATGATTTTACTTTTGCTTCATAAATTTAAATAATTAAAATTTTTATTATCCAACAATAAGTAGTGTAAGTGTTAGTTTTGTTGTGGTGGTAGGTAGTGTTGCGTTGGTGGACCCCACGGGGCGCGGAGGGCGGCGCCAGCGGCTGCAGCGGGCCGCTATGGCGCGTCACCCCCGCCGATGTAGCCTCGCGTCCTTCTGCATGTCTCGTCAACTTTCTACTAAATGGCCGCTCCGTAACCCTCGAAGTGCCGCGGTGAGTTCTGCATAATTTTATTAATTGATATTTCAATTACAAATTGCCTACTTGCGAAAAATATTCTGCTGTTTATATGTGGCCAGCTGAGGCAAACTCATTCTACCACAGTAGTAGATTTCCAATATGAGGTTAGGTACGTTAGGTAAGCACTGCGCAAATTCAGTTCAAACTTACTACAATGCTTTAACCCACGTTAATAATATGATGTAATTTTTAATTTCCATACACTTGTGATTGTTTACAATTATTTATAAACTTATTGCAATATTACGTAATTTGGATAGCAAAGGCGGCGGGCGGTCGGCGTCTCACGTGTTAGCAGCGCAAGGTGGCGAACTATGGATCGGAGCCCTGGGCGGCCGTACTCCCTACGACGACCCACCGGCTCTTTCAGAAGGCGTCGGGGGTCGCGTGACTGACTACAGGTAACTTACGATTACCGGGGTTGTCGCTGTTTTCGAAGATCATATAGTCAGTAACAAAGTCGTGATAGGCAAGGTTAGGGACCTGGCTTCGGGGTTCGCGGGTTCTAGTATGGCGCGCGCACGACTTTCTGCGTGATGTCCTTTTAAAAAAATTTAATATCGCTAGCATTCCCAAGGAGGAATGAGAGGAGAGGAGGATTTTAGTCCTGCGCCAATCAAAAAAAAATGGGAATACAGGCAAGACAATGATGATCTGGCTAGTTAAAACCGTAGCGTTTACTTCTGCTACTACATAGTAGTATGAATTATACATTATAGCACAGTGTATCCCAATTTAGCCTTTCTGAAACTCATGTTCCTCCCTCCCCTCCCCCCTTTCCTTTCCAATTATATCATAAATATTATTTCGTATTAAAAAAATATATTGTCCGCTTAAGAAACCTGTACAATGTAAGAACTTTATTTCTTTCAATTGTGATTTCTAAAATAAATAATCTTAAAATGTAACATCATTAAATAACCTTAATATCCGTTTCGACTCTTTGTTGAATAAGATAAACTCTTTCACGCCGCCATGAAAAGTTTTTAATAAAATATTAACATAATTTTTAGAATTAAAGAATTCGGAGCATTGATGCAGCATAACAAATTGCATCCACTGCGCGGCGCCGGAGCCAACACCCGTGCCAGGACCAGGTTGCAACGTCATACAACGTATTGGCCTTTGACAATATCATCCACGCTGATATTTAATTTGGGATCGGTAATTTACTACAAGTTATCGTTATATGCTATACACCATGTCCGAAGTGACGAAGTTAGCTTAACTCACGCCCAGGGCCAGTACCTTTTTCCAACCATATATTATGTCTAAATAAAGTAGAATACATAAAACCACAGTCTCTAGCTTGGCTTTAAATTTGAGACAAAAAAAAATGTGAAATTATCCAATAATTTTTTGTGTTACCGACCATTTGTGAATAGCGCCTGAGATAAAAAAGGTGTGAAAGAGATTGAGGTATAAATATCTCAACATCGATAATGGCTCCAAATTTTAATTCTTATATGTCAAGCTTAATTAAACGTATGAAGTTTTCATTTTATTTTACACCTCTGATCAGTATAAAACTTTTTTTTTTTCATTTATATTTAGATAATGGAGCCGTTGACGCGGCTGGTTGTTCAAGAAACTCTTACTGATGAGGAGGTGGACGCGTGTCGCGGCGTCCTCTTGTCGCTGCTCGGTATGGAGTCCCGGCACGAGTTGCCTTCTGCACAATTACCTTCCAATATGCGGTATGTGCGTAACGAGATCATTGAAATTACAACATTGTAAACTTATAATCAAATTTTTAACAGTAAGGCAGAGTGTTTGTGGATTTTGTATATAAAGTAAACACAACGTATCTATGATAACAACAAAATAATAGACAACAAATATCTTGTGTTTTTTTTTTCTTTTTTTAACTTTATATACTAGACTAGCGCTTAACTACGTTCCCACCTGATGGTAAGTGGTGATGTAGGCATTGGTGGTAAAGCGCATTGGTCTAGAAAAGCTTATTCACTCTTCTCTTGAAAATTCCCTCGTCATAACTGGACGGGAACACTGACGCCGGCAGATTGTTCCATTCTCTGGCTGTTCGCATTATGAAGGACGAAGCATTATGCTTCTTCCTAATGCGCGGGATTTCGACAACGAAGGGATGAATGTCCGCGGTGTCTGTACATCCGATAGTAAAATCAGATCGTGCAGTTCCTGCGCATACTCTCTGAAAAGCACTCCGCAGAACACAACACCGAGAGGCTCGCTAATCTACGCCGGTGCCACACTGAGGAACTGAGTATTACGTTGATTTTATGTATGTAGTATATAGTCTTGAACCATCTGCCGAACTCAGAGATGAAACGTATGAAAAATGCTTTAAAATTTTTTAGAGGTAAGTGGAGTGGGCGTCGCGAGGAGCAATGGCGACAGGTGTGGGGCGAGCTGGAAGCGCTGATACGCGCGCACTCCGCTTCGCCCGCACACCGCGCGCTTTTGCGGACGCTGCTCGACTGCCGCGCACACAACCATGCACCGGATGGTATGCACTTTTAATACTTAAAACTTTATTTATTTAATACCCTTTATTGTACATACACACTAAACGAAAACAAATACAATGATTTTATAACAGAAATAAAGTACAATTGGCAGTCTTATCACTCGCGGCAATTACGGACAACCATAGTATGGAGATAGATGGACACGAAACGAGTAGTTTATATATATAGAGAGAGATTAAATGTAATTTATGTATATTTATATGTTTATACATAGGCATATATCAATGCATAGGAGTAAATAAAAAAGTGAAAAAGGAGAAAAGAAACGTTTATTAATAATCAAGCAGCAAAAAAGTACTCTTTAACCCATAAAAAATAATATAGGTCCAATATTAACAACTCAATATTAACGCTTGCAAATGCATGGCTGTTGGTGCCACATGTCCATAAAAATTGTAGTTGGAACTTAGTCGGTACACTAACGTAGGCAATTTATCACAGGAAACTCAAATACATCAGGAATAAAAACCTCGAGAATTGGAACATTTCATACCGAGCTCTCTCACGGTTTTTAAATTGTGAACGTAGTTTTAACTAAAAACAATTTGCAGGCGAATCTCGAGCTACAGTAATCCGCGCGACCACGGATTCTCCTCTCTCCCCTGTCGGTTCCGGCAACGGATCGAACAATGGCGACGTGTGGGCGCCCAGGAACGCGTTGGACACGCTGCTGGGCCCGCCGCGGCCGCCGCGCAGGCCGGACTTCGCGGGCCGTATGGCCGCCGGCAACAGACCCGCTACCTTGTATCAACATTTGCAACAAGACGTCGAAGCGCAACATTGACTTTATTAATCTAAATATATAAGCTATTTTCGTACGTTTATTTGCGTTTCATTAAATTGATACCTATAACACCCACACTCACCCTAACTAGTGCCACATTGTTATGGGCAGGCGTATCACTTACCGATATTATACGATGAGTTAAGGGAGCATATTGTTATGGATAGTAGTTCCCGTTTCCGATGGTAAACGATGAAGGTATAGTTAATGTGTGATTAATTAAAAATGCGACATTATAAAATTAATATCCTTATATTTGTTCAATAAAAACTACATTGTGGGCCCGTGTGCCCGGCGCCCGGGTAACACGACCTTTGTATTATTTTGTTGCATATAAACTCTTCGGGCAGACTGTGTCATAAGGCAATGGTGAGTGAATCTTCAAGGCATATGGTTCGGATCCGAAACGGCGAAGCTCCCTTTCCCTCGCCGCCAACGTAAGTTAACAATTACTGGAATGTCACTCGGGATGCGAACGTCCAAACAATTCATTACAAACGAAACATAACACTATAAGTAGATTCTTAATCAGCCGCTGTGAAGTGGCAGTGTTGTACATGTACCGTATGACGAGAATTAGTGATGTTAACAAATTCGGTTTAATTTTTTTTTACATTTATCTTAAGTCTATATTTCATTGTCTTAATTACAATTAAGAGTTAATCAAACATGCGGTTGCCGAAAACAATACCATACAATCATTTAATTCATTTATTTATGTAAACTTGAACCATTCTTCATTTACATTCCTTCCGTTATTGCTTGATTAATTCTTTTTATAACTTTATCACATCACTAACAAAAGAGTGTATAAAATTTAATATAAATCTGCCATTTAACATCGGCTAATTAAAAACCAACCAGTAGGCCTTAACAGCGGCCGATCCATTCATAAAACACTCACATATTGTACAATCTTCAAAAATCCAAATCATTTTGCCGAGCGCCCCCGGCCGAGTCCGTCGGAACGTATCCGAAATTATTTGTAATTATTTTCCGATTAATAACCCTAAAAAACTTACAAAACCGTACGGTACTCATTAAACTTAACCACTAATTGTTTAAAATTAAACGGAATTGAAAAATAAATTACCTAGGTACAATGTTTTTAATCTAGAAAAGCTATTTATAGGCGCACGAGGGATGTTTGGTGGGAGTGCGCGGGTGTCAGTGTGTGGCTTCTCGAAGTTTCTTCGCGACCGGTGGCTGTGCGTCCGTTGAGTCTCCTAATGAGTTCTCTTCCGCTGAACTCGCTTCCTCTATTTGCCTGCGACAACACAAATATAGTTTTATTTCGACAGTCTTTGACCTTATCTCTTAACATATCTTGATAGAAATACATTTAATGTCGTCACGTAAAAAAGAAGAAATAGAGATGGAGTTTTCAAGACTAGCACCCTTCAATCTTTGGTGTCGAGGCCACATTTAAAAAAATACCTTATTATTAAAAACGTGGTCTTACCTTTTATCACGCGGCGTACTAAACGCGGAGTCTGAATTGTCTGAGGGTGATGCGGGCGTGGCCGGTGAGGTTGCTTTCGCGTCCATAGAATCTTCTGTACAGGATGTCGTTGTATCTTCGATAACTGAGTCGACGAGTTTACCTGTAAAAATCACCAATTCTTTGTAAATCCTCAAGAAATTGTGTAATGTAATAAAGTATTGTTGTGATAAAAAAAAGTTTTTAGTTTGAATGTGTTTGGTTGGCGAGGAAGAGGAATACCAAAGAAACGATGGATTGTGTGAGAGATGATATACAGTGTAATGTGAATGATGAGTTAGCGTCTTACAGGCATGTATGGAGAATACTGACATACTGCGACGACCCTGAATAAATTGGGAAATGGGCAGAACAGTGATGAAGTAAAATTTAGTACCACGACTTCCTTTTTGTATATAGATTAAACGTCGATATGTTTAACACAGCGCTATCTATTGAGTACGAACTCAATCCAGTCAACAGATATCGGCTTCTGTTAGTATGGTTTGGTAGTAATAAATAATTGTGACTATCAGGCATTAAACAAATAATTTGCTATAAAATTATATTGCCACTATAAATAGAGATATGTTATCGTATCTCTCAAGTTAGATCAAACTGCACGCGGTGTGCAAGTTTTATTAAAATCGGTTAAGTAGTTTAGGAGTCCATCGCGGACAAACACTGTGTCACGTGATTTATATATAATTTATTAAGCTAATTAATTGAGCAGTATTTTGCTCGTAGCTTTGACAGTAATTTCACTAGCTAAAACGCCGTTCAAACCGCAACAGTATTGCACACTTCTATTTACAAGAATAGGCGCTGCGGTTGTACCTAAATAGTCTCCTGCAAGGCAAACCATATCAGAAGTAAATATCGTTTTTTTAATCATTCTTTCCGTGAATATTATTTTCTTGCTGGCTGTTAGGGACATAACAATTAGTGATTAGTATTCAGTATAATGAACATTGCGGCTGCCTTTGCACAGATAATGAAAGGTTCAGCCATTGTTAAATGTAGTTGTTTCGTACCGGCGCGCCTCGCGTGCGCATTTGTATTGTTATTTAAACCCTCCGGGTATTTACTTCTGAGAATTTTGGACAGCGACAATAATTTACTATACAGTTTAGAGCAGTAGTAGAACGTTTGAGAACAGAAATATTACATTACTTTAACTAATACGTTTATTTATACTAGTTTTAAATATGTAAGAATTAGCAAGGATTGTAAAGCTTACCAATATTACATGATAACCACAATCATTCCACTAAGGGAGGACAAATTTTATATTCTATGATTTTTGTCTATAGATAGTATCGTTGTCAAAATGTTAAAGTATATTTTACTATTGATTGGAAATTAATCTAATTCATGGTTTCTTTAACAACAGGATTAAGGAGCAAGCTTGTTAAAAAATACTAAAATCGGGTGTTGTAGGAATTATAATTGTAACGTACTATTAGCATCATAATAAGTTGTAATATAACTGATACATAAATAGTAATAACGTGCGTTCATGATAATAAATTTTGGCGATTAGAATTAATTCCAGTCTGCCGCAAACCGTCTAGGTCGATATAAGCCAAACAATTTTATATAAAATTTACTGTTTCTGGTTTGAGGAGCGTCAAAGTTAGTGAAATTACTTTTTTTTTTGAATATTGATATCCACTCGTTCTTATAAAAAGATGATTAAGAGCAACACCGGACTTGAGGGGGCAGAGCACGGAAGGTGCTAGCCTAAGCCTCTTACTAGTAGCAGCTAAGCTCGAGGGCTTCCTCGGGAACCTCGGTTCGGGCTGTTTTGGTTCACAACCGGACGGGATGTGAAATTACTGTGGTAATGGTCTTATACATATCTTAGGGACATGCACCTCGTAATGTAAGGTGTTTAATTTTAACTAACGCCATATTGATACCGTTAAGCGCATAACTATTCATCTTAACACTCCTTCCGCGACCTTCAGACCCATTTATAAAGTGTGACGGTGACGCATTCTCAAGGTCTTTTAATATCTCTATGGCAGACAGGGTCTACCTTTAGTAATAAAAATTTGAGACTTATTTGAGAATATTGACATACACCCTGAAGTTGACTGGCAGAGAATATCACTTGTTACCAGAATGTATTGTAACTTTACACATAAATAAATATGTTAGCACAAAAACGATCTGTGATTTAGAATAGATGTTAGATCGCAATATTTATTCTTACCATTACCATTTGTTGCAGGCGGTTCAAGGTTACTCTCATCGCTCGGCAGCGGCGAACCTCCGTTCGTTGGTGCGGTTGCGCTGGGCTCCTTGCCAAGCAGCTGTGGTTGCAGGTCGGATAGAATATTGTGTGTCCATAACGTCAATTCGACCATGTGTGGTGACCATTTTTTGCCGCAGCCGTTTTGTTCCTAGAAACCAAGAAACTTTTTAAAACAAATTAACGACTTTCACGTGAGTTACGGTGGTGCCTACCCTGACGGATCAACCTTAAAAACTACATTGATATTCATGTACTTTGCATTTTTTTGCATTATGCAGAAAGTTAATGACTATAGCAAACGTAAATATCAGATTCGTAGCAGCGACCTACATATAACGACAATGAGTCACACGTAAATACAGAACGATGTTGACGCATTCAGTGCTTTATGTGATACACAATCTTAGTTGTGACACATAGATTTCACCCAAAAAATTTAACTATATGTACAAAAAATTAACACATCAAGAGTAAGACATGATCTATAAGTCTAAGTCTCCAATTTGGGCCGTACGAAAAAGTAAATCTTACTATGAAAAACTACATCGCTGTTTATTATCAGACGGCAACATTATAGTCAAGGCCTAGTCTACATAATTATAAAAAAAAAAACAACTGACTTGGTGTCTAAATTTTTTTTAGTGATTATGATAGCCATGTTCCCATGTTCAACAATTTCCGTAATTTTATTTTTGTATTTAATTATTGTCATGTTTTAGACTTTTGTATTAATCTTTATTGAAACATGTAAGTGACGACTTTATATGTAGAAAAAGCATGAAGTTATATTATTCTAAACTAATTGCCCAATCCGCGCAGTTCCTATTAAGGTTTTAGAAATTCCATCTAACAGATGTTTAACACAATGATGCATAAGTATACCTAAAAAGAGCAATTTAAAGCTGTGGACTAATATAAGTTGTACTTGATATGTACTATAGGGTTTTTTTTTATCTATAATGAGCTAACAAGTTTATCTCAATTTTATAGTTTTACAGGATGTTTAATAAAAATTAGGACAATGATAGGCTAATAGTCTGATAAGAGGGTGGTACTAGATGAAAGGTTTTCTATACTCAAACACTATCTAGAGACACTGAATCAAACAAAGTGGTTAGTGCTCCATTAAGTAATCATATGTAAAGATAAAATATTTTTTCTTACCTTATTTAACCTATCACAGACATTTCTTATATATTTTACAAAATTGAGGTATTCCTTGGCAGTGTAGTCGCTTCCTTCCATCTCTGGTATTGCTTGTATGCACTCGTCCGCCATAAATGGCGCAATTTCCGGACTGGCTGCCGCAAGGAGTGCAGATGCTGTCGCCGTTCCTACTCCTTTAAGATTGCTAAGTGCTGTCATTGCAGATTCTATGTTTGGCAGTTTACGGAAGGCCTTCTTTGTCTCTTGCATTACGGCTCTTGGTGTATTTACTTTTATTAGATATGACAGTTGTGGGTAAAACCTTCCTCTCTGCAATTAGAAATATTTACTTAATTTTTATTAATAATACAATTAAAAATCCAAAATATTTATTGACAGTGTCAAATTTTGCAAACCAATTGACTTATTGGGACTATTATTTATGTAAGGAATATCAAAAGAAGAGAGATAAGAATTTTTAGGTCTTATGAGAGTTCTTATAATATTTTTATAAAGTTTTAAAAAATATTGTATGAAAAACAAAATTTCATAAAAACTGCATTTATGTAATAAAAATTATATATTCTTGCAAAATCAAATTCACGCGTATGATTTTTTTAAAAACGATCTTTTTTCAAATGTTTATGTTTGCCTTAAGTTTATGATCATGTATTAAAAAATAATGAGGCAATTGGTAAAACACCTACTAATGTGTAGAGAGATAAAAAGACAGGTTTAGTAATAATAAGTTATTACTTTTTGAAAAATTTAATGGCATGTGTATAGATTGTTGAAATTCATCTTGTACAAAAAAATTACAAGTACTCTTTTAATATGAGAAATTTTGGTTTAGAATTTTTCTGCCAAAATAAGTAATTTAAATGATTTAATTTTATTTACCGCTTGCTTCCATTTCATAAGTTGCACCAGTTCCTCATGTAGCATATGTGCATCTTTTCCTCTGGATTTTATTTTCTTTGGGAGTTCATTTTGATACCTGTAAATTCACAAAAGAAAGTAAATATTTATGTTCATTATTGTTATATTATGCTACTTTAAAGAGGGTTTTATTTTTCATACAAAATATAGAATTCAATCACCTACAAACATTTACATGTAAGTATTAACACTCCCTGGATGAATTAGCTTGCAAAGTTTAAATTCTATTCTTTCAATACAGGTTTAAACATTAAAGTTAAAAAAAATACTCATGGATGGAAAGTAATGTAGCTTTAATAAATTGGATAATATATATGATTCAAAATATTTTGGTTGACAGAGGTATTAATTAATTTGCAATATGCATGATCATATAGTAGTATATGCACACTATATTATACAAAATTTAAGATAAGTTATAAAAATATGTGGTAATATTTCTATTACACCACACAATTAATGACAAAAAACATTAAAAAATTTTTAATCTGCAGATACTTTTAATAAAAATCACAATTCAGATCCATTTATTAATGTAATTTTTAATAAAAAATGCATATTTTTAATTAATCACTTATTACAAATTCTGTTAACGAATTAGTTATATTAGGCTTTACTATAAAAGTAACAAATGGATGAAAAATTTATATTATTGTTTAAACAATACTTTTTTTAATGAATTTGTTAAAAAAAATGTTTTTATTGAATATATACTTTGTTTAAATATGAGACTATTGAGGACCTTGGTTCGTGTTTTATATATAACTATTAATCACTAATTCAATAAATATTACTAATACTTTGTCTTACATTTAGCTTTAATATTTATGTTAAAAAAATAATGTTTGTGGGAGTACAACATGATGACTCACTTCTTTGTTAAATAATTTTTTTTATAAAAGAAAGCTTTTATTTTTAAATTTGCAGTGATTTCAAAATTATAACTATTTTGTTGTAATACTAACTAAATGGTAACAAAATAGTTTATACAAAGCAAAAGGCAAGTCACCATTTTGAGCGGATGTGAATAGCATTCAACAAAGCATTGTATTTTATACTAGCTACAATAAGTTAGAAATACAATAACATTTTATACGCCGTTATCAACGAGTCTATAATCGTGGTATTAGAAGAATTTGAAAAGCGCTTATATTCATTTAAACAGAAAGCATTTACGAGCGATGATACGTAAAGGACAGCCACCATTTTATAACGCCTAAGCGCGGTGATATTTTGCCCCACACTGGCTTCAGGAAAAACGATAGTGTCAATTTGACATCGATCCCACGTGACGCAGTGATTTTAATGAGCCGTCCGCGGACTAGAGATGCAGTCCGCGAGGGAGGTAGCTATCAAATCAGTTTGCACGGATACACACACAATACAAGTTCATTGACACGCCACGGCCGCATTTTCTCCGCTAAAAGACGTTCGCACTTACCAATTGTCCAATTTTATGAGCTCCTCCGGTTTCTTTGTTTTCTGTTCCGCTTTAAGTTTTATCGCTTGCGGGTATAACTTTAAAACACTGTCAAATTGTTTCGCATCCGCCTCCAGAAAGAAAGTAGACGTGTCTTTCGCGGTAGCCATTGTGGACGTTCTAAATGTACAACACTCTGCGTACCTATTTAGTTAGCTATAGCGCCGAACTCGACGCGGCGGCAGCACCTGGCCAACTGGCCGCCCTCTCCCCACTAGCCGCCATCTTGTCGACTGTACTTCGCAATGACGTTCAATATTATAAATCGAAATTAACTTCTTAAACACATTTTACTTCAGTAAAATACATATTCAAGCTTCATTAAAATGTTAAACATATATTTAAATAGTACTTATGCGAGAATTATGCTACTTAAATAAAAAGGTTGAGAAAACTTACATGCGTCAACAAGGTTATATAGGACGCGCACTGTGTCGTGGCGTCGGACATTAGCCTGGCATCCACTGGGAACGACATGATCGCCGAACATAACTATCACAATGTATAATGCACTATAAATATTTGAAAACAATAATGATTTTTATCACATATAGCAATATGTAGTACACGATAATGCTAGTCACGTCGACCTCGGCGCACTATCAATTTCCTTAAACGTGACGCAACACACGACACCGTTGTACCGAAACGACTTTGGTAAACACGCATATTTTCCGTTGCATTGCAGTACACACTGAGCTCGGAGTAGTCATGAAGTAGTAACTAGCGGTGTACATAAGGCATTTAGGTAGTACGACGAACATATCACCGGGGTGGAACGTCACCACACCAATCGGCTTTGTTGTTTTGATAGATCGCATGTGCTCTACTCCCTCTTTATAGATTTTCTTAATATTAAACGGTTGGCGAATTATTGAAACGCCTGTCTCGCTTTATGACCTTTGTACTTTAATTGTAAAACTCGCAGCATATTAAGTCTCTGGCACAATTTATCATATTACAACACGTACATTTTATTTCAGTTCTTACTATATACTAATAAGTTAACTCCTGACAATAATACTAATTATTATCTTAATATGGGACTAATATAAATAAAAATTTTCATTATATTGGTCCGACGTCTCATCTCGTCCATTATAATATAAAATATGTGTAATGTTGTTCCACGTCTAATAAAGTTTATATTCTTACGATGTGCATTAAACAATCATTCTTCATTTTTGATGAATGGTTCGACTAGCAGAGAAATTATTAAATTTCCAAAAAATGTTGTGACAAACATCAAAATAAATACATACTTCTATCACGGCGGTATTCCTGTTATATAAAGCAGATGATCAGAGGTAGGGATTAAACTTAGTTCCTGCATCTTTACATAAATTATATTTAAAGCAGCTGCGGGTTGTTAAATTATACAGGTCCAATATAAAGATGATGATTAAAAATGTATCTGTACTTTTAATTAATATACATATTGCTGAGGTAGTCTAGCCATGCCGGCTAACCAGCTCAAACTCGGCGGGGTTTTAGCCAAAAAGTCTGCCAAAATACTTCTGTTGCCATCGGCAAACAAGTTACTGGTGCAGTATATATTAATGAAAAATAATGTTTATTGATATTATATGTAAATTACTATCCCTAATGATATAATGCATGAAGCCGTGATAGCCCAGCGGTTTAGGACCTCGGCCTCCGATTCGGAGGTCACGGGATCGAATCCGGCGCGCACCGACGACTTTTCTGAGTTATGTGCGCTTTAAGAAATTAAATATCACTGGCTTTATCCGCCAACCCGAACTTGGCCAGCGTGGTGGATTATGGCCAAACCTCTCTTTATTAGGAGAGAAGGTCCTGATTCCCAACAGTAGGAACATTCAATGGGTTTTAAAAAAAAAATTAAAAATGATATTATACATTGCTACATAACCTTTTAAAAAACAAAATCCAGCTCTGCTATCTACACGCTTTGACCACCTTAATAATAAAATGTTCATTGAAGTTTATAATTTCATTAGGAAGCCTTTCAGAGTGAAACATGTTTTGTCGAGCTTATTAATTCCTGAACCAGCAAATTTTAGGACAACTATAAAATCAATACTGAAAACATACTCATTAGCCTTACTAAACAACTACAATCCGGACGTTTTCTCTTGAAATACTAATATAATACGTAATAGTGTTCTCAGGTTAAATGAACTGCTGTAATACTTCACAATCAAATAAATACTTTGTTAATCAAAAAACCAGTGTGCCTTTTAAGTAATTACCAGCAAAATCGCAATAAGATTTTAATTCCATTTTACGTATAAGAATTTAATTACATACAAAGCTATGAGTGGTTGTACGGACATTGAATGGACAACCACCCCTTCATCAGTTTAGGTAGTCAGTCAATTAGCAATTTTCTTGATAAGTTAAATGTCTTTAATTTTATTATTTACCTACTATAACACATAATAAAATATTCCCCTTATACATTTCAGTATATGTAAAGCTTTAGAGTTTAAAAAGAAAAAAGTAGATAAAAAAATCCTGCAGTTCTATCCTCTATGTGTATACAAATCTTTATTGAAAAACTGTTCACTTGTCAAAATTTAAAAGTATAAATCTAAGCGATTTGTTTGACAGAATTTTATATACTATTTTATGTATTGCTAATTATAATTTTCGTAACAAAACATTTGTGACTAGAGTTTACAATGGTAATGATTGTAATAATGACAAAATGACTTAAGATTAATTTTTTAACCCAAAGGATTCTAGTAGGTAAGTGGCTATTTACAAAGTATGTTTTTAAATAAGTTAGTTTTAGGAACACATAAAAAATACAATGAATATATAGATAAAGATATATGATGTGATTAAACGCATAGGTATATAACTATAAAAAAATCGTACCACTTTTGTCATTTAAATAACAAAAATATTACAGTTTTTTTTACCTCATCAATGAATGTCTCTTAAAGCACCCCTTTGCGAGAAGGGAAATAGGATCTGTGTATAGGGGCCGGGCTTGTTTTCAAAAGCCGACAAGCAAAAAGTAACGGTTTGTTCTGGGATTGTACGCCTTGCAGCGAAGGGTGAAACGAAATTATTCGTCGAGGTTTGTATTTTAAATAATTTTAATTTTGATAATTTGTTTATTAGTTCAACATAAAAGTACAAAAAACATTTGTTTATAATTACGATATCCAGTTCTGAAGAAGTTGATCTAGTAAAATAATTAATAAAAACAGTACAAAATGTTTAAATAATTATCGTAGTTTCCTGTCCTTTTAAATTACTCAAACTATACCAAACAAGATGAGGCTCATTCATATTTCAAATATACGTAAGCTTCCCAAAAGAGGTTTATTTAAATTAATGATTTTTAATATCTACAAATTTGTCTGCCACCTTGATTGGGAACTGATGTACTACGTACCCTTAAATTGCGTTTAAAAAACGACTAGTTTTTACTTAAAAATAGGTTTAAAGAAAAGTACAAAACTTCTCAGATATACTTTTTACGTACCAGGACGAGGTCCAATAATGTTTAGAATGTTTTATTACGATATACTAGCACAGTGGTCGGCAAAGTGCGGCTCCAGAGCTGCATGTGGTTCTTTGGCTCTTTGAGTGCGGCTCTGGCACAAGTATCCACGGAAGCACAAAAACACTTTCAATTAAAAAAAAAACTTGATAAGAATACAATTTGATAAATTTAAATTAAAAAGTATTCTTGACTCTTACGATACGCTGAATAAGCCCGCGTTTGCTTTTCTTTTGCTTTTCTGTTCTATATATGCGAGAAATCTTTTTTAGCTATGAACATTATCAAGAGTAAACTTAGAAATCATCTTATTCATGAGAACTTGGAATCATTTAATAAATATTTATTTTATTTTATTTACCATATCACTTATTTAGTGAAACATCTGTTTACTAAACAAGTAGATTTGACTTTAATTTTTTTTAATATTGTTGTAATATTGATATTTGACTCTTTCGCTAATAAGTTTGCCGACCACTGTACTAGCATTACAAAATTTTTTATTGAAATGGAATTCTTAACGTTATTAGATAAAACATTACTTTTTTACAATCATCGCAGACAAATGTAAAAGGCAAATAAAACACTACATACAAAGAAATAAATAAGAACTAACATGCGATTCGGATTGAACATTTTTCCTAGATATCGGTTAATAATATTAAAGATAATAAATACGATGAAGTAATATGAAAAATGAACGTTTCCGTATGTTATGCGTATTCCGTGTATTTTTTATTTACAATAGATAAAATAAAGTGTCTCTGTGCGGCATATATTTGGTACCGTTTTAAATCTGATGATTATTACGTTCCTAATTTTCTTCAATGTTAGAGAGTAATGTTTATAATTTATAAATAATAAATTTTAAAGTTCATACGACAATAAATATAGTGTTAACCTTTGCAAGCGTTATTTATCATAATATAGATATGATGCTGTAACTTAGAGGTGAGTTAGATATCAACGATACCAGTCCTTGTTTGTTCACTGTCCTTCGCTCATCGCCTGTATTAAAGTCTCATGTATTTTTTTTATTATCCAAGATTTTATTC
>DWHU01000678.1:0-16573 GCA_018247975.1 Parides photinus | reverse complement strand
CATGACTGTATAAACAATATGTAACACTCATAACGATACAGGATAATGTAATTTTTAGAGTTCCTTACCATAGATTATAAAAAAATACAAATTCATTATGAGATTACACGGAAAATTAAAAGCCTTAATATCAAAGGTTGTTCAATCGATCACAATGACAAATGTAAAAAAAAATTATCTTTCATTTGAATACTTTACTAATATTTATATAATAGTAGACAGTACACCTTTCAAAATATGCGCAATATTAAAGTTCCTCTGCGGGTATTTATATTAAAAAAAAAACATCAACGTTCCAGAATTTCAAAGCGTAGTTAGACAACGTCGCTGCAGTCTCAGGTTTGTGATAACAGAAACCCTAAAATGAAGGCTTGAATAAGGTAACGACAGGGGGGCAGGCGCAGGAGTGGGCCGCGTCGGGGAGAGGGCGGAGGGGGCTCACTTGTTTTGGTCTGTTTGGTCCTAGAACGGCTCCACAAAGACGACGGGCGATCCGCACACTAATTCAACGGAGATCGATAGTGCACCCAACCGAGGCGCCCTTTTAAGCCCAGGTTATAATGAAGCCGTAATTAATTTGTTGTAATTATCAAATTGCACATTTCAAGCTTCAAAAATAATATAAAAGTAATAGAAAATAACTAGAAAAGAAAAAACCCACCACAATTTTCAAATGTTAAAGAAATTTGTTAATTATTAAAACTGAAACAGTATTTTGACAGAAGATTGCTTTACGTAATTTTCGATTGTGAATTTTCAAAATGTATACATGTTGTATTGTTTATTACCTAACTACAATGTTGATTTTAAAGTTTGTATTTGTCTCTCCCTTTCATTCCCTACACTCGATAACTTGAAACTGATCCAGTCGTATTGATTAGTGGTTGCGGTGAATACGTGAAAACGAAGGCTTACGTGCGCAGCAGAACTAAAGACAGTCTACATGGAATTTAGAGTTATAAATAAACCAAATTATTAAATTAGGTTTGAGTTAGGTAATGAAATGACATGAAAAAACTAAGTTCTGGACATCATACAACAATAAATAGTTGAAACATAAGCAAATGTTACACAAACGAAGACGTACTTATATTTATATTGTGAAAATGTGTTATGATTTTACTTTAATTATGATATTAAAATAATGAGTTCTAAACAATGAGTAACATAATCAAAATATTAATTTTCAATTTAACTATACTATTTGAATTACCTCGAACAGTATCGTAGTGAGTTTATTCTAGCAACTACCGAACGACCTTCAAAGGTGAAGCTGTACTTTACAGTACATATTATGTATATTTTATACAATATTTTAGATTTACATATCTGAAGAATGTATTTTCTGAATCTTAAACAGTTCAATGTTTTAATATAATTTCAACATATACAATATGGTAGTAGCACTATTGTTTCAATTATTTCTATTGCAAATTATTCTGAAAAAAAATTTACTTACTTATAAAATACCAATTAGATTTTCATCTATTATATAATAATAACATTTTTCATTCGTTGACTAAAGAAAATCGAGAATTTCTTGATACTATCGAGTATCTGCAACTTATATATACTTAACTATATAAATATTTATGGATTTTATGCCATTGCCCAAATTAATAAAACGTATCATTTTGTAACACCATATCTAATAACCAGGAGATTGAAAAGATATTGCTGTTTTCCTTTATGATCATTTTTCGATAACAACGAAATGGATTTAATTTTTTATACTAAAAATAGAAAAGAGAGCGACGTATTAGTGAACTAATCCGAAACCAATAACGGTAGCGCATCGCTCCGAAATTGGAATCCACAACAAAGGGACGTCAAAGAAACTAGCAAGTGCACGCGTGCTCGCCAGCATAAAGAGCGACGGTGCGCGGCTTAGGAGCCTCGTGCGTCCATTACCCCACCACCCGGCGGGGGGTGTGCCGAAAGTACGGGGTGGCGGCCTCCACTCACCCCCAAAGATGCATCCAGTTCTGGACGAAACCGCACTACCGTTTGCACAAAATGGTAATGAGTTTGAACTCTTATTTATTTAACTTATATTGATTAGGATTCGTGACTAACTACCTATTGGTTTAATTTCGCTTTGCAGAGGACAGCGTTGCAACTAACCAGTGCTATAATAAAAGAAAGAAACTAAATTTTTATACCTATTTAATGAGCAGGCAACATTTTAGTAATATTTTACACTAACAAATAAATCCGTCTGCTTAAATCATGACTATAGAATTATCTATAACTTATCTGAAGTACTTTTAATCTAATATATATGTAAAAGAATAATTTTGTTGTTGTTTTAGAGATGCTTTTGTTCATGTGATCTTTAGCAAAGTTGTACACAAGCCTACAAAGGCTTATAAGTTGATACGACCAATTATCGACAGATGGCGTCAGTGTCATCCCAATGAATTTCATATATTGCCATGACAGTTTATGCCAATTTGAATTGAAACGAAAACAGCGAACCTGCTTCCCATCTAATCCAAAAGATTTTAGGGAAATATACGAGGACTACATCAGTGAAGATATTCTACATCGATTGCGAGCTGCGAATCATAATCCGAACGTTCAATTCACACCAAACGTTAATAAGGCATTGATCACTAGATGGAAAAAAATTATATAATGTATCCCCCAGCACTTCAATAAATACCAAACTGAAACGAAACAATGCAATGTGACAAATGTTTTAAATTGAACAAAGCCAATAAAATTACTTAAAATCAATTGAATATTTGTGTAACGTCTTTCCTTCAAATTCATTTTAGTCGGTGGCGTAACAATGCGCGCAGGGTACAGCTAGTATCACTATAAAAATTAAATTATACCAACGATTCTTCGGACGATCTTCAGGACGTGAAAGACGTATGTATTTATTCGACATAACACCTAGTCGTTCTAAAAGGTTACAGTCACGTCATGCCCCTGCACCGATAAATCGCATTAGGGTTCACGTGCACAGAATATATTTTTAATCTTGTTTCCATTATATTATCCGCTTTGGAAAGCTTCAGTTTTACAAAGGAAATCATTAAAATAAAATAGACAAATTTCGCATCTACGTTTTAAAATCAAAAGGACGTCGAACGTTTAAGCACTTGTGATGCCATTTAATTACGTACGAAAGTATTAATCACAAATTCTCTCTAAAGAAATCCGCAAAGAGAAATAGCGTGTATTTCTCTTACGTATGTACAATGAATAACCAAAAAAACGAACAGTACATTTCAGGGAAAACGTTAATAACACTCATGTTGGCATCCATAGCTCTTTTCATTCGGTACGAGTCGTGCAGGCTGTGTCAAAGCACGTAATTAGTATTTAGGAAGGTGGTAAGAAAGGCGAGGTCGTGGGCCAGACGTCGGGTATCGATCCACCGACCTGCCCCACGTTCTGCCACCCCAAGGGTGGGAAGCAGGGGGCCACGCACATCAAGCCACCAATTGACACACTTAAGGTAATACTTTGCACTTACGATGTCGCCATTGCTCTTGCCCAATACAAAATCCATTGTGCAAATTATGAAAAATCCGGAATATAATAATCTATAACAAATAAAATTTTACTAATACAAGTACATTATATTAGATATATTTAAAAATATTAAACAAAGGTTCTTTTTAATATCGAATTAAAATCGCTAATTTTAAATGGACTAAGTTTTACATGGCAGGTAAGCTGGCAGAAATAGCTGAAAGTTACAGAAAGCTCGACCCAGTTGGCTTGGAGCCCGTCTGTAGGTCGTAACGGCACATGTAGAAGAGAGTGGCATTATTTAACCTTGAGCTTAGTAAATATAGTTTTCTATTAAATAGTATTAATCAAAAATATTAACTAGTTTACTAACTTCTTGATAAGAACATGCAGACTAACTAAAAAAAAATTAAATTCTTACTAAATAATGAGCGACCGCTATAGGGAAACTGATTTACACAACTCTTTCTAAAATCTCTATCTACTCTATGTTAATTTTGTATATAAAAAAAAACTCATTTATTAACCGAAAAGAGGAAATCATCTTTGTCAGCAACCTTAAACAGTTATGAATGGTTTGTTCTACAATATAAACTCCTACACATGTTTGTACAGATATATATACGAAACTTTTTAATCTTCGCAATATTCATTGCACTAGTCTTAGTCACCGTGTTAAACCTATATTTCTCTAATTATACCTTAAGATACACGATGTTTAATAATATTTCGTTTTAATTTTGGATTAATTTAAGCGATTCTTTAAAATTTGATTACGGTGCGTTTTTCTCTGTGTAAGCTTTTCTTTCTTTATAAAGGCAATTTCCGGCAAAGAAATTAATGAGTGAAAATGAGCAGAGCACGCAGATATTCCGGAGCAAAGCAGCGTCGGTGCAGCCAGAGGGGGGTAGGCGCGGGTTAGGCACCGAGAGGGAGGACAGGGGTGTAAAATCACCCGCAATCATTTATACCCAAACTACCTACAAAATTACTACTTGTCACTAAATGTGTTACCACATTGTTTAAAAATGTGAACAATAGTAGAAAAAACACTTTTACTGTACTATTATATCTAGCAGTATAACACAATACTATCAAATACTACTAGGTAAGCATATATATAAAAGTAATAAAATTTTGTGAACCTTAAATCTGAAGCGTAACTTGGAAAATAGTTTTTAATTATGTTGTAAAATAAATGTAAAAGAAAAAATGTGTTGTTGAAAATGGTATTAACACAAAATATTAGTATCGATGTTGAAAAGTATTTTTTGTTGAAGTTTTATATTACTTTGCGTATGTTATATTACGCTATTCAGATATTGTATATCATAGTTATATAACATGACAAATGTCATTATTGTAATTTACTGCGAACAGTAAAACGATAGAAACAGCTTAAACTTGCTCAATTGTGGATGCGACTCGAGGCCACGTGGTGAGATTCTACGACGTAGCTATTTGTGTCAGGAGCTTGCATCCGTGACCCACTTTACGAACACCCCTTTCCGGGGCCCGTCGGCACTGCCGTATATTTTGGTCTAGGTTGTGTCAAGCCTTGTTATATCGCCAATAGAGTTTTATTTATTCAGCTTCCTGCGTTTTAAAATTATTATCACTGTTTTATGTAATGATTTGGAAAATTCTTGTGTAATAAAAACCAAAAACATGTTTTCAAAACTTGATTGAAGGTAATACCTGTCTAATAATTAACATTTTTCATAAATTAACTTCATCTGTAGATACCAAGATGCATGTTTTTTATCTGTAATTGTCCTAAACCTGATTTCGATTTTACGTGTTACGTGAAAATGGCAACTAAGATCAAGAAGCATATTTGTACAGCTAAGCTATTGTAACGGCTGATTGCCAATATCCAGATACAGGTTGTTAGCCAATAATAAATACGAGGAAAGTACAAACTTTTGCGGTAAAACTCATCGATTTCCTTTCACATTTTCGATGCAATAAATTTTACTATAAGGAAAATAACCGGACATTAGGAAACTCGGTTTCCACAGTGGTTAATAAGTAAAATTTTATAATCTCCTGTTTCCTTACCAACAAGGTAGCTTTTTTTTTATTATTGTAAATTAACTTCGAACAATATGTTCGCTTTCGTACAAAAAGATACATATGACCTATTAATAAGCAATCGTACATGAAAACGGAACGAAGACACAAACCAGGGATCTTATCGTTGTCCTCGGTTAAACAATACTCACGGTTATGAATAAATTTGGGTTGTAATTAGGATTAATATCAACGCCATCTTTTATTATCTTCTGAACTACCTGTTACATGTTTTGTAGCATATCAAAAATACCTTCCATTATAACTGTTATTTCATATACATATGAGAGGGCAGTAGATTAAATGAGATTATAATATACTAGAAATTTTAAACTGTTTTTTTGTTTAAAAATGTAAAATAACAAAAACTTTTCTGGTTTCTGATTCAAAAATACTTGTTACTACGATGCATCATTAACAGAATACATTAAATCCAACGTCCACTAATGTTTAGAATCAAAGAAGAACTCTTCGAATTAAAACGCAGCAGTTTAGCCACATAAGTAAGAGTTAGCCTCTTTCATGACACTTGTAGAGAGATAAAAATAACAAGTAACCAACAAGAAAATGTATTAAATTTTAACAAATATAAAAATTATTTATCATAATTTTACATGTAATTAACACAATAGTACTATTTTAACAAGAGAGGGTTTTAAACTGCTTAATGTTTAATATCTTTGTACAATAACATACAGATATTCGTAATATCAATAATAATAATAACCGACGTACTTGCAATGTAGAGCAATACTAAAAATATCTGTAAAATAAAGTACGGTAAGGTAATTAATTTTAAAATTATTAAATAAAAACGTAATAATTATGTAGTGAAAATTGTTACCCAGTCTACTGATTAACTAATTTGTACATGATTTTCATATAATACTTGAGAAAAATGAATCGGCTGCTGAATAACATCGATTCAACGCTATTGACAAAATACTTCTAGACATTTGACCGATGATTGATCTCCGCAACACGCAAAAATTAGAAATTTTAAATAGCAGTATTGAATAATTGTGAAACATATTATGATTATTAATAATAATTTAATTAATCACTCTAAAAAAGAAAACTAAGCTTTTTATGATAAACGAGCAATAAACAGATAGTATACTTACCACATAAGTATGAAATAATCTACTTTTATACAAATGTCGCATTTAACACAGCAGAGAAACAGAAACGTAAAACAGATTCTATCATCTCCATTAAGTTTCGTACGCAAAATACCAGCAATAACCTAGTTCCACATTCGCTAACCAATTTATTGAAATTTAACACGAGCATAGAAAGATAAGCCTGTGGTGTTATCTATACACATACGCACGCGGTTAACTATTAAAGTTTTAAAACACCTTTTCAGTGCAGTTCATGCAGTTCATCTCTGAAAATGCGTAATGAGTTGATCTTTCCACTTTATACATTTTAAAACATATAAACCTTGATAAAAAATTCTGATCACTTATACATAAAGGCCAAAACATTTTGAGCGACACAGTTACTCTCTAGTAGGTAAGAACGTATATGATTTATTAACGAAGAATTTATTAAGAAACAGTAAAAAAACGCTTTTATTACTATTTACATATATTTTATATGTTAAACAATATGTACTCTAAGGCCCCTTACATTATTACATAAAAAAATAATTAGAGTCAATATTCAATTAGAGGATACACGATTTCTTCATCATCAGCCCATAAACGTCCTCAGCTGAACATTTGCCTCCTGCATCGATCTCCAGTTTCATCGGTCCTGCGTTGCCCGCACATTCACCTTATGGAGGGCCTCCCGACAACTTCTATAGCCACGTGGATTTATGGTCCATGTAACTTACATAAAACCGATTCAATATCTATATTTTTTATAGTTGTGCCCAGGAAGAATTTATTTTCTGTCTTAGTTTTTTTATTGCAATTAGTCGCTTCTTCAACTGAACAACCACTCTGCAATCTCTTTCTCCTTTTTGGTTCAGTTTTCTCTTTGAATTCTACCTGTTCAACTTCTAGAGCTACTTCAGTGACCAGGCGTCCACCTTCGGCCTGTTTTGGACTATTTGCCTTTAAAGGTGTATCTAAACTGGTCAATGTAGAATCAAAGATTTCGTAAACTTGCTCTCTTGGATCTTTCATTGGTGTATACAATTTGTCAATATTTGATATAGAACTAACAGCTGCTTCTGTCTCTTGACGTGAAAAATTTAATTCAATCTGTTGGGGGTTCTGTTCGAGCAATACATTAAATGTTGTAGCTTTTAATCGTATAGTAACATCATCGTCTACGCAAATTTCCATAGTAAAATTATCTCTTAATTTTTCAGGTTGACATCGCAATGCAGGGCCTGTGTCATCATACTTATGGTAAATATAATTTAAAGTATCTTCATTACATTCATTTACAGATAGTTCTATTTCTTCATTGTCATCATCCTTGTCTTCTAAAATTTCTAAGTCAGAAGAAGTATTTGCTGTATTAACATAACTTTCAGGACAATGTCCTTTGTAATAAGAATGTTGTAATGATTTCACATCCACATTTCTGTCAAGTTTAGAAGAAGGTGAATCAAGTAAATCTCGTTCAATGATTTTAGCTGTTTCAACATCAAAACCTCTTTTGACCAAGTCAATATGTAAACACATGTCACTATCTTTGGCGCTATCTAATTTTTCAGGGACAGTCGTCTCTATGTATTCCTTAATTTTCGATATATCATCACTGTCATTTACAAGAGGAGATTTTGCTTTACTTCTTTCCTTTCCATCCTGTGAACCTTCATCGGACCAACGCAAAGGCAAATGTTCGACGTCTGAATCGTGTGAAGATACAACTTGACATTCCCCTGACGTGTCTTTCCTAAATTTAGACATTTCTGGAGATCTATGGCATGAACTTTCTGAATTGAACGCCTTTGTGCAAGATATTTTTCTAGGGGTTGAAGATTTTCTACGTGATTTAGTGGGAATTGCTGCTGCAGTAGAAGTCAAAATCACATTTTTGTCCTTACTACCAGTTCTCTTTTGTTGTTTATTTTGTGACGAGTCTGATAATTTTCTGCTCTTACGACCAATAACTTCTTTAGTTGGTGTTAGTTTTCTTGGTTTAATTTTCATAAATGTTTTAGTAGTTTCTCTTTTAAAAGATGATTTAGACTTTTTTAACGAATTCGTTTTTCTGTTATTATCTGATTTTCTTCTCGATTTCGTTGCAGTTTCTTTACAAGTCTTATAGTTTTCTTGATTTCCTTGTTCTGAACAGCTATAAACTCTGGCCGTGTTATTCTGTTCGTAATTCTCTACCGAATCCTTAGCCTTACTGCTTGTACTTATATTTTCAAAATACGAAACATTTTTTCTGCATTGTCTTACGGGACGATGTGGTTTTATTTTATTCAAGTTATCTTTATCTGCATTGTCATCATTTGGAACATTATGAACTTCCTTTTCCTTTGTTATAGGACTTTCTAAAACTTCATTAGTTATAACATAATCTTGATCATCGGGTTTATAATAAGACCCACCACTAGAATAATCCGTAGGTCTCGATGAATATGTAGACGGCGTAGCTAGAGGCCCTTTGGGACTACAGAGAAATCGCGGTGTTGGTATGTTCATAATTTTTACATCAGAAATAGGATCATCAGGCAAATCAGGACCTAAAAATTTTGGAGTTTCCATTTGTATATCATAAAGTGCTTGTTTATATGGAGTTTCTAAAAGGTCTGATATGTTAAGTTTAGCGCCAATGACATTTTGCAATGCTATTTTCTCACTTTCAGGGGTATCAGTACAAATGTTGGTTGTATTACCTTTATTCTGATTTTTATCACTTTCTTGTTCAGGACCCCAATCATTACTAGTGATTATATTGATATTTGGTTTAACCACTATAGGTACCTTTCTATCATTTTTATAATTCTCATCTTCAATCTCCTCATTGTTATCTTCAGGTTTCGGTTTATCTTTATTACAGTTTTCTTTTGATAAAACCTTTCTGGGTTTCTTTTTCTTTTTTTCATCTACTTTTTTAATAAAATTCGTGTCATCAATATTTTTATTTTTCGTTTTCGTTTTGTGTTTCGACTTTTGAATGGGTTTACACGAATTATCGATATCGTTTAAGTTTACTACCATAGCACGCAAATCAGCATCCCAATTACTTTTCTTAGTTAAAACAGTTTTATTTTCTTTTGCTGCCTCACTACTTATATTTAAGCCATCTACATTGACAGTATAAGAGACTTTTTTTGCCACACTCAAATTATCAACTTTAATATCTTCAGGCAGTATCTGAACAACTTCAACATCTTCTGTATTTTCCACAGCATCATCATTATTTTGTTCATTAATTGTTTCATGTAATATTCTCCTGGGAGTTGCAAAATCTAATACTCTAACGTGAGAAGTCCTGCGTGGAGTTGATGACGACTTTTTTTTTGGGAGTAAACCCTGTGGAGTGCTCGTTTTCTCTGAAGTCGAAAATGTATTATCTTTTGGTAGTGACACATGACCAGTTGTTTCAATGGTTTTAACAAGACTTTGCTCAGTTATTTTGTTTTCTTTGTCTTTTGATATAATTGAAGGATTTTTATCCAGATTCGGATCACTAATATTAGATGAGACATCGATCGTAAGTGGTTTAAGTAAATTTTGTGCAGTACTTGTAGTAACAGTTTCAGGATTATCTTTTGTAAGCAAAGTATTTAAAGTTTCTGATACAGAATTTTTCGTTGCAGTTTCTGAAACAAATTAACATAGATCATGTACGAAATACTACATCATTTATAACACTAAAAACTCTAAACCTACCTATTGCAGGTACAAGAATAATGGTAGGCATTGCCATTATTTCATCTTTAGTAAAATTATAATTAGGTGCACAATGCATTTTATTTTTGTATGCTGGAGTACCATTAATTAATATAGTTTGCAAATGAAATGGCGTGGATGTTGCGTTACTTAAAACTGGTGGCATTTTTGATCTTCCAGGTAAATTTTCAAATGTCTTATCCACTTTAATATCTGACAATATTTTAACTCTACTTTCTTCACGTTTGTGGGTATCAATTTGGGAGTATAAATTATTTGTTCTTAATGGTGCAGTCGATATTGGAAGCTCTTTACTATTTTGAGCACCATCAACTGTCAACATTAAATGATTCTTCAAGTTTGTTGCATTAAAACTTCCAATATTTACATATGTATTACAATTATTTCTTCTTAAATGCGCCCTGAAAACCATAACACGTTTAAAAATTCCTTTAAAATTTAATAAATACTGAAAAAGCGAGGGAAGATATCATTTTTGCTTTTTTATTTAACGAAGCGACGAGACGTGCAGAACGTTCACCTGATTGTGAGTGACATGCTTGCCCGTAACAATGTGGCACCAGTTAGGATTGGTATACACAGCACCAAACTGTGCTCGTCATTATGATACATATAGTGTTAAGTCTCGATACTACAGCAATTTCACTATCTACGACACCCTTCAAACTAGAACACGGTAATGATTCTATGTACACTACTGTTTGGTGGTAGAAATAGGAGCATCGGTAGTATTATCTAAAGAGTCTCTGGCTATAGAGGCCTACCACAGGTAAGTATCTAAACATAACTATGGTTTAAAATACCATAGAGAAATCAACTAATCACCAGTTCTGTATTAACAATTTGTAACTAACAAAAATTTATTACTTACTGCGCTTTATTACTTTCAATCTTGAGGCATTCAGATACAGCTATCTTTTGATTACCTGAACCAATTAATTATAAAACATATTTATAACTGCCTGATACTTTCACAAAGATGTTGCACTATTGTAGATGTTTACGCAGCACTATATGGCACCCGTCAATTTTAGACTTAATTTATATGTTTCTGTCTTTGCGACAATAACTTCACGTGCAAGAATGCCTTCAATTACTTATTTACAATATACTAAAACTTGACTGTAATTTCAAATGTTATTGAATGACAATATGTGATGCCATAGATGACGAGGTGTGCTAGTCCATAAAACTATGATTTATAGAAATCGCAAGTTAATACACAGCAACACTGTTTACTGCAATAGCATTATTTCAATACACAGCTGAATTTTAATATAAAGGGAGTATCTGCTTGAATAGTTTCAGACAAAAAAATTAAGCAGAATAAAAGTAATATTCAATATTTGTAAATGTCACTATAAGAGTTCTTTATTAGTCCTAGATACATACATATTTATATTTTTTAGATATTGTTTATGTATTTCATTGAACAAGGTTCCCCACAGATGTCTAAAAATTTTGCCAATTAAAGCTTAGCAGAGATTGTATCTATTTGAGACACATCATGAGCACTACTGCACCTATACACCACATCTTCATTGGCGAAGGCCTATATCCAGCAAAGGATTGATAGAGGCTGATGAGAAAATGATAACATATTCCCCTTATGTATATATGCAAATAATCTTTACTTACTATGAATACCTGTTCTGAAATCCTGAAATGTTCCTGCTGTTGTAATATTTTGATGCTGATTATTGAAATTGTTAATAACTGAAGAACTTTTATTTTGATCTGGACTACCATTTTTGCATACAAAATCCAAAATATTATTAAATTCTTCAATTTTTGGTATGGAATCTGGTTTGTTAATCTAAAAGTAACATGAATTAATTACTTTCTAAGTGTGTTCTAGCTAACTACCTAAACAGAATCGAAACAGAGATAAGTCAATGTACTCCATCTGACTCAATGTATAGGCAGCAACAAGTAACTTCCAACACATTTTATTTAAATTTGTAGATCTAGATTTACTACTAGCGTTTTTTTAACAAGTGTTGTAATACCTTTTAGCACTTTTTTATTTCGGCAAAGTAGAGAACATGCAAGATATTCATGTGGTAACTGCCTATAACAGTGGAAACACTAATGAAGATAATACACCACATAATGCTCGTTGTCTTAAAACATAATAAATAAATAAATGTCTATGGACAATTCACACAACACTGTCTAGTCCCAAAGTACGCAGAGTATACTCGTTTGTGTTATGGGTACTAAATGCTGATATAATATTTAAATACATTTTCTTTGTAAATATATATGTACCATACATATAAAACACCCAGACTCAGAACAAATATTGTTTGTGGCAGGATTCGAACCCTCTTAACTCAGTAGGCAGGTACACCACCAACTGAGCTAATCAGATATAATTTTCAGATTCAGATATTAAGACTATTCAAAATACATACCAATCTATCGGTATAATGTGAATTTGCTGATTGATTTATTGTGGCTGGACCTTTTTCATCAACTGTTGAACAAATAATGGGATTTGTTTGACTAGAAGATGCAGAGCATGTTTGGCTTACTTCACTATTTAAAGTGTGATGTGATGAGGATGTCTCAGCCTTTTTAGACTCCTGGTCATATGCTTTAATAGATTTTTTTCTTAAACTTTCACCTGAAAAGAAATAAATCAATTTCAACATTTATTAATAAACGTCAATTTCATAGATTGTATTATATTACATACATTTAAATATATGATGTTAAGTCCCGACAAGTGCCCAATTCATCACAAGCGCAACTAAAAAGTTCTTTAACTCAGCAATTGCGCAAGCACCCAAACTGGATGAGATTCATATAGACCTATTCCAACGGATACTATGAAACGCGTCATTCCGATACTGAGATGTGCTCTTGTGCTTCCAGATAACGCCACGAGAATTAGACTAATCCACATCCATGAACAAAAGCGTATCCGTTCGATTACAAGTCGACCTCGCTCGCGTGAGACCTATTCATTCCCGGAGCCGCGGAATCCCAATTATTCTTATAGATAGATTAGCGTTGCTGGTTACTTCGCCAAGCACTAATGCTTTCCAAAGTAGTAATAATGTTCGGACAATAGCAACCGATCAAATGGTGGTTTGGTCCAGTCGAGGCGTTATTTTCGAATGCTAAACGTGTACTGTATCACAATCCAAATCGAGGCTTTCTCTCGCTTTCAATGGAGGGCAGGCCGAAGCGACCTAAGGACTAGATGGCCACACAATCCAGTAAATCCTAAATAGGTAGGGGCCTAAGCAGACAAATCTCAAGTTTAACTACAAATAAAAAGGGCCTTAGGCTTAGCATTGATGGTTACTCAGTATCCCCTTTCAGGAACTGGTGACTATCTGTCCAAAACAAAGGTGTTAAGTCTATTGGCAGACTCTGAGTTATGTAGTAAAAATACACTGTAGTAGCTGTTAATAGTTAAAATATGTATATTACACTTTTATTACAAAGCAATTCATTGATTAAAATAATCAAGACAAAAAATCTTTTTGAACATGATTTAACAAATATCATGTTACTTATTATACTATTTCAATACAAATGTAGATCAAAAAATATACCTGGTAGATCCTCTAAGGGTGTTGTTTCAACAGAACTTCCTATTATCGAAACCTCAATTTCTTTTGCAGACAACGTACTTTTTGTTGTTGTATTGCTTGATGTCACCGTATGTATATTTTTAGTGACACTGAAATACACAAAAATGTATGATTAATATGTGATTATGTTTCACGTATTATCACACAAAAACAAATACACAATGTATAAACCGAAAGTTGCACTATGAGTATAACATAAAAATAATGAACATTTGCCACTGTACATGTTACATTGATGAGGGGGGCCTATGCGCTGAAGTGGGTTTCAATCTGCTGAATGTGCTGTACTTTGTTACATCAAAAATGTTCATAAGGAATTTAACAATCATCATACATTTTAATTAATCTAAATTCTCCCTCCTAAAAGGCCGGCAACGCGCCTGTAACTCCTAGGTTGCGGGTGTCCATGGACGACGGCAGTCGCTTACCATCAGGTGACCCGTTTGCTCGTTTGCCTCCCAATAACAGAAAAAAATTGTGCTCATTATTTAGCTGCTCTAAATATTAAACTACAAAAAATAACTTTTTATTTTCCTACACATTTAATTATATATAATACAATTTTTTTAATACAACAAGTAATTAAAAATTCATTTGAAAAATGGCAATAGTTTTGTATTTTGTGAGAATTCTATAATATGTTCAATATAAAAATTTAATATAGCTTATTAGCAGATAAATTTCCAAAAAAAGAAATAATATAAAAATTTATTTAAATAACATATAGTTTTTGATAATGAAAACAATATTTAGGTAACTGCTGTTTAATTCCCTATTATGAACGAAATACCTAAAATTTTAAAAATTCAATATCATTTAAAAATTAATTCATGGATATACATATAGGAAAATAACATACAAATTACCTCAAGCTGTCACCATAGAGGTATTTCTAATAAACATGATTTAATAAAATAACATATTTTACTAACTATGACAAACATAGATGGATTATTAAAGTTATTTATTCAGGAAATAACTTTAAGTTAAATTCAATGTCTACCTTAAAACTATTGAAAAACATGATTTTTTTTTCTACAATGTAGGACATATCATAGAAAAATTAATTTTTATATCTTGTTGAAAGAAATGTATCATGATGTTTGAGTAAGTCAAATAGCAAACACAAATTTTAAATACCTTATTTGATTAAGATTTTGCTCCAGGGCATCTAATTTAGATATGTCTGCGATTTGTATCAAAATTTTCACTATTTCCAATAAATTGATGCATTGTAACATTTTTTTCCTAAGTAAATGCGGCGTACAAGTTTCCACTGAAAACAAAGTTTTTCACTATATTTCTCATAAGAAAAGACAATAAATCACGCAGTTTATAAGAACTTCAATGAGTACTTTTTAAAATTTTGTTAAGAAATTTCGTTAATTTTTATATAAATAAAAATGTTTTTACACATACGATAAATCTTAACTGCTCTATATTCGGATAGAATATTTTTAAGAGATGTCATAAAAATCCTGTCATATTCATTTCGAAGGACATCCAAATACGGGCTAGCCTGTAGGAACTCATCATAAGCTGTCATAAGTTGCTCCTCCGCTAGGTATCCTATCATAAAAAACAAAAATTATAATAGCAGAAATTCGTTAACAATGCGTCTGTTTTAACTCCCGCCAAATAATAAAAACATACCCAAAACAAGCTTAGCTAAATCTTGAGGTGGAAATGGTGGTAAACTCATTTTTAACTTTGCTTAAAAAAAGGATAAAAGATGTAATAGAAACATAGTACATAATAATAATAAGCCTTATAATACTTTTAAAAATTATACAAACAATCGTGAAACACGCATAACTATAACGACATATGTCATTTGACAAGCAATATTATCTATGGAGTATACGGAGTGCAGTTAGGAGGTAAAACAAAGGTACCAAAATGCAGGTCCAGAAAAAATAAATTTTGCTATGATCATTGAAATATTTGTTCTGGTCAATTTTATTAATCCATAGTTACAGGCTTTACTTACTAGACGTGATATAAATTTAAGTAACTGTTTAAATGGCACCTAGCTGTTGTCCCAGTATGTTAGTGAGCAATTTGCTAAGGGAAGCAAATAGAATATCTTAGATTTTAAATACTGGCCTTATCTAGAAACCGCGTCTTCGCTGTGCATGGCTAGTCGGTCTGAGCGAAGTATAGATTTTAATGTGACAAACTATTTCAATTAGGCCACCGTAAATAGATAAACAATAAAATCAAAAGATTTCGTGCATATAATAAAATTTGTCGAATCACAAGTTTAACGTCAAACGGTCGGCGCGTGAAATAGAGCGTTTAGAATGTTACCATCATTTTGTGGTGATAATTCAAAAACTACGATTACAATTTCGTAACAACTTTTACTTAGACCTCCGTTTCACTGTCCACTGCCTAAGTTCGAAATTTCACCCTCCTACTCCTTATAGTTTTGAAGGAGAGACATTGTAACGAAACACACGTTTTACTCACCTTTTCGTTCGCATGCCGGATTTAATAGTGTTCCAACACTATCAATTTTATAAAGAAAATTACTGTACATAATTTTTCTTAAATAGGAAATCAGTATAATTT
>DWHU01000677.1:0-16579 GCA_018247975.1 Parides photinus | reverse complement strand
CTCCCACAATGTTGGGCTGAGCCACCAGTTGTTCGATTTCGGCGTTCTTGAGGATCCTCCAAGACCCATCTTCCCTTTTTCTTGGCCCCAGGATTTTGCGAAAAATTCTGCGCTCTGCCACCAACAGCTTCTGTTCCTCCCCGCCGGATAACATCATCAAAAATATAATTAACATAGCTAAGCATAATAAAAAGTTGGGAAGGGGTATTTAGCACCTGTTCGGTAATCTATCTAAATCTTAAGGACTTTGAGTGACTTTGCTTATAGTCTCTTTGGATTAATTTAAAGTAATATTATATTTGATAATCTTTTCGATCATAAAAGTCCATCCTACTTGTTTGTTAGAATAATTTGCGACTCGTACCTTTCCATAATTATAGCAGATATACGGATAGCATCCAGGTTGCACGAGGAAGATCCGAAAAGGCTGTGTCATATTATTTTAGTGGATGACGCCGATCGCATATCTAACAGCTGCGTCGGGTTACCGCTTGATGGTAGTGTTTATCCTCGATACGAATCGATTTCATACGATTTCGTATCGAATGCTCCAATCGTAGGCTAATAGGAGCGTTCTCGATACATTTTCAACTCGCTGCCCGATCATTTGGTCCGTACGTGAGGTGCTTACATCGACTGTTAATCGTTCGTATTATTAAATGGTCGAATCTGTGAGAATTTCAAACTAAGCGTACGTTTCGGAATGTTGCATTTCTTGTATAATATTATATATCATTTGCTAAATTAACCTTATAAATACATAAGTGTGTTTTACTTAAACATAATCTTAGATTCATGACTACCTTACATTACCAAAATTTAATATGAATTGTTAGTTCGTTTCATTGTTATTTTTCTTTAAAATCTTTAAAGTTTATTTATATATTTTTTAGTCACACGCCACCGGAGGCCGAAGGCAGTCTAATGGAGATGTTCTAAACAGTTCCCCTAACAGAAGAGTGATAAAAATATTTACGAAATACATATACTTTAATATTATTCGTTTAATATTTAAATTATGATATTTGTAGCGAAATATACAAAAATTAAACACGATAACTTCGTTGTCGTTAAACAAATTAGAAATAATGTGTCAACGAATCATTTATCGATCTGTAATTTTTTAATAAAAACTTATTTATTACAACTAAAGGGACTAAGAAATTTCTCATTAAAGTAGAAGATGCACAGAATGCATCTTAATTATGATGTATTTAGAGCTCCATGCGAAAAAACTGAACAGTTAACAAAAAATCTTAACAACACGAGAATGTCAACATAAAAGATCATAAAGTTGAGTTTCATCTGCACGCTCTCAGACCATAATCCCCCTAAGGCCGACCAACGTGTCCAGAAACAGGAAACAGATAAGAGCTACGGGTGAATGATTTATTTATCGCTTGATTTTTGACCGTGCGCATGTCGCTTTACGTTTCGGATAAACAAAAGTTAAATCCATTCAACTCATCTGTATAAATTCATTGAGGCGACGACAAAATCTACTCAAGCGGCGACAGAGAAATGAAAGTCTAGATAGAGAAACTATTCAATTAGGTACGAAATTTGTGAATTATTAGTACTTATTTGATAGCGTGCTTTGTCCGACAGATTAAACGCACACGGCCATTAAGGCAATCCGTAAATTACTTACAATATTGATAGCGGAACAAAAAAAAATACGATATACACATTGTTAAATTTTGTCCGATGAAAAAGTACCTGGGACGCTTAAGGAAATCTTGAAAGCCAAACAAATTGAAAGAGACGATAATAGAAATAAATAGAGAGTCACAGGATTGTTTATCTTTTTAGTATTTGTCATTCCATTAAACGTATCGAAATGTTAAGTTTGCTTCGAAATACTGCAAGATGGTGTCAAAGGCAAAGAGAACGTTCGGGCCCGTGCAAATAAAGACAGGCCTGCCGATTTATCGTCAGCTTTCTGACGAATAAAAATACTATGCTAATGTTTATCTTAAAACTAATCAGAAAAGACCGAATTCGGTCCTTTGTCAATATATGTATTTAGGAACAAATACCTATTGGATACCTGCACGCCGATTGCGGTCATAGCGCATTATAAGCCGAGTTATCGACAGCTAATGGTACGGTGACTTCACCTTAATAATAACCTAGGCGCAAATACTTTAGATAATCTTACAATGATCAATATGGAAACTATTATGAAATCTTGAATCGCAGATCATGTAATTACGCAGCCTACGTTCGATACAAGACTCAGATTATGATAAAATTATAAAAGTAATAACCTATACTTCAACTCTAAAGACGTCGCCTGGACAATTTTAAACGTGACGCTATAACAGTAAAGATATAATAAATGTTTTAATATATGTATTATAGAGCTTAATAATAAACAACATTAAGGAATACGCTTTTATCTATACAGGCACATTTAAAATTTTGTATAATAGAGAGAGATATTACAAATAACTTGAATATCTACTATCTTAACATATTTTTATAAGATCTTATTTCAGTCTATTAATTTATATGTCATTTTTCATTATCGACGGTTTCTTTTGGTTCTGTCCATGGCAGAAATGGAATTTGACCTCTGCTCGGAGGTGTCAGGGAGAGATATATTTAAGCCATTTATAGCTTTCATCTATGTTTCAAGTGGATGTATATTTTTTATATTAGTTAATCAAAAATACTAACACGAAAGTACAATATTGTAAGTCTCGGTTGGTAGCTTTCTATTTTCAACAAATATTAAGAAATATACAAACGTAATCATAACGTATATAAGAGCTATAATCAAAGATATATTTTTAAAAAACTTTCACGAATTGTTTTACCAAAAATTTATTATAAATAGAATATTCAATATCTTCATTCATTGAAACAGCAATCATCGATACGGATTAAATAAAATAAACAATTTCGTTATATACAATTTTACATAACAATTTGTAACATTTATAAAAGTATAAAAGACTTCATAAATATAATTCAATATTTTACTAACATAACTTGAGAATTATTTAAATTATTTTGAGCTGTAAAAATTCAGGAAAGTTAGATATTACATGGTCAAATAAGTTTTTAGAAAAACACAGCTAATTCGTTAGCCAATCTTGTGGAGGCTCTACTGATACTACATATGAGTATTTCACGGAAATGTGAAATTATTTGTCAGAGCAGTGGACATCAATTATCCCGTGATAATATTGGGAATTGCCAACACTTCAAATTATTGTACAGAGTTTAGTACATAATTTACGTTACAACGAACTTATATCGCAAAACCAACATTCTCCTGAAATGGAATTTCCATACGGATACGTAGTAGGCAGTTATATTGATCGCTGAGCCTCGTATCTTCCGATTTATTGATACAAGTTGGCAGGCTTAGAACTCACGACGAAAGGTCACGAGCCCGACCCTAACAACCGAACTGCAACAAACTTAAAACTAGAAATTATCTTTAATGCATTAAAACGTATTTAACCTTTCTATTTTATTACCGAACAAACCGTTTAATATATTCATAGACATGTAATGAATCTCTATAAACTTAAATGGTTCTAATTTGATTAGTAATTGCGAAATATCTTTATATAATGTCTCAACAACTTTCAAATGAGCGCGTCACTTGTCAGTTCAGACTGTTCATTAAATGCTAATGTAACTCGTTCTGGGTGGTTTTTGCTAAATTTATTGCCCGAGGCAATTAGCTACGTGACATAGACACTCGCTCGTAACATTATCAATAATTAGTACATAACAAAAATCATATAATATTGAACCTGACAGCGAAATGACAGATCGCAGTTAGAAATATATCTCGCGTTACAAGATTCTCTACGGCGCGCTAATGGACGTCTCCGTGCTATCTTTAGGAACTTATCGTGGGGCCATCGTAACAAATTATATGCAGACTCGATGAAAACGGATATTAGAAATTGGTACAATAAAACGCTTAGGCCCAATAGGTTTATCATGTCCACTTCCTACAGTCGCGTCAATAACCAAAACAAACAAATAAGAAGAATACAAAGGGAAGCAAATAAGTCCAAAAAGTGCTAATATAAAAAAGTGAGCCCGTTTTTATAAAGCCACGAGTAAGTGTGAGGTCGGAGCGAGGAATGTTGGCGCCTGTCTGAGTACGTATACCTGTCCCTTTATCAATGGACCGTGGACAATAAGATAAAAAAAAATCAAAAAAGCGTTTCATCAAACCAACACGACGGTCAAGGGCTGTCGCCTATAGTCTAGTAACCTATTGCCTAACTTGAGTTTTAAAACGAACAACATTATAAATTCATATATATAAAAATTAAGAAATGGAGTCAGATATTTTAGTATTATCGCCGATACATAAAATATATGTTCAGCGAGTGTTTTATCGTGTGTACATCGAGTGTGTATGTGTAAGCTATATGTAAGCGTGCGGCTCTATCATGCACGGGTTCAATAAGTTCCCAACATTGTCACGTGCAGGCTCGCCGCGCCACCCCGGCGACGGGCGACGTAAATATCCCGAGTAAAGCCCAACACAACTCAAGATGAACACGACAAAACTGATAAGGCAGCCGCGCCTCGCCCGAGACATCCCAATTTAGTGCCGGGCCGCAGATAACGCTATTATACAGCTTTTAACTATACTGGCGATACGCTAAATGTGTTTAAAATCACCGTATTGTGGAGTTCTTACGATAAAAGGACACGTCCACGGGACCGGCCCGCGCTCGGTTACGTTTTTAATTGAACATTGTGAAACATTCCCGCACTAAACTATGCGTGTAATGTGTGGGCGACTAACGAATTACAAGATAAAACTCAATCAACTATGTAATGCTCAATGTGCGGAATAATCACACCTCATTATTGCAACACACCTTTTAAAAATTCCACAGAGACATTTTATAGAAGGCCTCTGACGAAATTCTATATACTCGGATTCATTTTCAAATTTGCTTTTTTGAACTTGACAAACGCAATTTCATGAACATGCAAAACTTATAAGAATTTGTAATAAATTCGCAACTTAGCTAACACAATTCTATTCTTTGTTGATTACGCATTTTTCGGCAGAAACAGCTTATCTGATTCAGGACTCGCAGTCGCAGGATCCGAAGCCTAAAATAATACAAACAATCCTTAAACATTAAGCATAGATTTCTCGTTCTTCATGTGTTGTTATGTTTGAGTTAAATCAGACATTAAAATGAAAATTATAAAAAGTTATAACTACTGTTTCATATATGCAAAACACATTATACATATGGAAAATAATCACCGTCGTGAAACATCACCGCTCTTTAATTTTATTACCTAAACATTTAACACGAGCTCCGTTTTATAGCCTTTTGAATAACATATGCAAATAATTAATGAAATATTGTGACCATTACACATTTCGTGTGCTAATTCAAAGTCTTATAATTTATATATGTATATTAGAATTCAAAATTAAATGTTTGTATAGACAGAAAGACAGAGTCGAATCAATAAGGGAACTTGAATATTTAACTAATGAAAAAACTGATAATTAATCAACTAATTCAACATGATTCATAGTGTAAGAGGAAACACAAATAAATAACATAGTATGAAAAATATAAATATATCAATAGTACGTATGCACATATATGAACACAAATATAAAAATATTCATTTATAAAATATTTATTATACCGGGCTTTACATTTTTATTAAAGAATGTATTAGTATTAACTGCCTTCTTTCTCTTCTTTCAAGCGGGTTAAGTTAAAAAGCTATGCTTTTATATTCACTTAACATTATTGGCTATTCCAATCCCACCAGGTGCGGCGATTGACCTCATACTATTGACTTACGCATGTAACGATCAATGTATTAACAACCTCTTATCTTTTCTATTAAAGACGAATAAATGTCAAAGTATACACACGCACAAGTATTTTCGTCATAATATATTGTTATAACAGACATTACGAACAGCGGAACTCGTCAATTACTAACATACTCATCTATGTTAACACTTACATTTATCTTGGATTATTTTTAGAATGGCGATTCATTGAATATTGTGAAAGTTACGTTTACTTACGGCCATTCATGCGGACTTCTTCCGGATTCGAACTAACGTTAATTCAGAAAAAGTAGACTCGAGAGAATCTATAATACTTTAATATTGAATTAATATGTTAATGATAATCATATCACTGTTAGGTGAATATTTAACCTACTGAAAGTCCTTATATCGCTGATTACTTGTTCTGTAACAATCAAATGTAAAAACTTGTTCTGTAAAAATCCGATCAAAAAGCACAACCACCAAAAAACGTCTTCTTACACAGTAAAAAAACTAAAACAATACACTACATACAAACATATACAGTACAGTAAAAAAACTGAGATAATAAAAAGTATGGTTATTAATTATTTTCAATAAATTAGTTTTATACTAGCATTCAATAAAGAACGAAAAATTTTATGAAACTGAACTTGCAAGTAATTTTCTTTATAATGACCTTTGAAATCTCCTATAAACACAGAGGTAAGTAGTAATTAACGAATGTTGTGTGTCTAAAAAACTTCGTTACAGTAATATTTATTGAATGAGCGGTTAAATATTTATTTTGATCGCATTAAGCTTGAGGCAGTCGTCACAAAACACAAAATTTAGTTTCACGAGGGGCACGGCCGTAATCACCGTGTGAGAGCAACGAGGCTCGAATTTCCGTTTAACTAATTGAGCGAAAACGACACAACACCATTCAGTGTCGAACTAATGAATGGGCCTCGAAAAAGTCAATTTGTCGTTTTTTCAACACTTCAATTTGTGCCGTAAACCCAAAAAAAGTTTGGACCAAAACCACAATCGAATTAGTGTCCCTTGTTCCAGAGATTACAGGACTGTCCGGCTCTTATCTCGGTCGTTCGTTATTTTATTGGCTTGTAGAGAGTAAGTCGATAAACACGACGCATAATGGCCCATAATGAATCGTCCTCGCCAGCGGTTTGACTAATCATAAAGGTTTTATGGGTGTCTTTTCTCGAGGTATTATGATCGTACTCATTTATTTTTCTGTGTTACGAATTTGCCAAAAGATACTTAAAAAACAAAAAGTAATTAACTCTAATAGATTTTATTCTAGTAATTTAAAATTTATATACTTGAATAAATGTTTTACTTAACGTACTCAGTAATTTCAATGCATGATCGATATTGGATGATCTCTAATACATCTAGAGTAAATTCCTTCTTTATACTTTTTATCATTAAATTTTTCAGAATATAGTTATAATGCTTCATAGTTTTAATCGCTGTTGCTCCACATAAATTGTTTAAAACCAAATGGTTATTGAACCTTTAATAGTTTTCTAGTATAATTTTGATACAATGTATGTTTATCTACTGTAATGGTAGGTTTACGTCAATATTGTAATGCCACGCATTTGATGCTTTTGTCCACACACACGAAGCCGATATGGGGGCTAATGTATAATAATTATAGGCACGCCTTTAGACACTACATCAAAAAGTAAATTACTGAAGCACCCAATGTTTACGTAAATAGCTAGAAATGAAACAAACATTGACTTTATAGTATTAAAATTAGTATTGTTGATTTGCTTAAAGTATGTTTTCTGTATTAAAAAGAATCCACTGTTAAAACCCTCTTAACATAAATTTTAGTAGTAAATGAGCAAACGGATAAGACATACATCTAATAGTATTTAAGCAATAAACTTAGGATCATAGGATGGTGTTAGTTAGCATGTTTAAGAAGAGCACCATAATATTCACATTATAGAGACAAGATGGTTATTGACTTATTAGCCCAGTTACTCTAAGCTGTCAAACGATATTATTTTTTTCAATGCCTTAATGGAACTGTTCAGTGTTGCCACTGCTGAGCCTCGGAGCCTATATTCGCAAGAAGAAAGTCGAGACCATTAATCCACTCGCAATATTCTACAACACGAAACACTAATTGCAATAATGATTTATATAACGAGACGTATGTTAACACTGCTTCCTTGAACAGTTATCATTACACACAGATTACATAAACGATAAAAATCTGATTTCTCCAAAACGAATTCAGACACGCTCTAGAAAATGCTTATTGTTACAAATTATTTTTAACTATAACTGGCAACCGTTAAGATAAAAATAGCTTAGCTATAATGACTACATAAATATATTAGCTACTTGCATAAGTGCTAATTTACCGATGCAATAAATATTATTTAGACAGGTTAGTGCAAACATTTTCAACAAAAAAGTTAGTTTTAATACATTTTTATGGAACAAAAGAACGATACGTTCACCTTTGTAGAGTGTGAACATGTCTTGGCATCAAATAACTAGTTTACCTAGTAGTTTCTAAGACATATTTACAATTATATTTAATCTTTATTCAATTAGGCATTTACAAGTATCTTTGAATTTATTTTAAAATTATAAGTAGAAAACAACCACTTACTCGAAATGCTAATCTGCTGTGAAGAGCCAGCAAAGAAGCTCAACAATTGCATTTTTTAAATGGAACTTAACAATATTTGATGTACACAACATAATACCATCCCTGCGAATGATTCAACAAACCGAATTACACATTTCGGTCTACCTAACACTCTTGAATGGTACTATAATATTTATTAAATATAATACTTTTAATTTTAGATTTAAATCTATTTAAAAAAAGGTCTAAGGTATCTTGTGGAAATGTGTACGCCCACACTTGTAAAAGATTTGTTACTATTTGAAGACGAAATTTATTTATTTATTTAACTTTATACAACGTGTAGAAGGTGGACTTAATGCCTATGTCATTCACAGTCTACCTCCGCCAGCCCTCCAGTCTACCCTGGGTCATGCAGAGAAGTTTTAAAATATGTGCAAAAATTTTAAAGAAAAAAAACAAATAAAAAGATTAAAATATACACATAAATACTAATACAATACATAACTAAACACGTAATATATATCCATTACCATATTATTGTACATAACTATATATACATACATAAATGAAATAAAAACTGATTTAGGATTTGCCTGTTTTATTTCTTGTATTCATCATGTCTCTGTTTTTAAATAATTATTTAAATTGCGCATACAAATTAACACAACAGGAAATTACTATCAATGTACATAACTGTATATAAACTGCTATCACCATAACCATTGTGCAGCAATTATTTAAAGATTAGAACTCTATTAGAGTTGTTCAAAATCATTAAAATATCAATGTACCAAATAACACAATCCACATCGGCCTTACCACCGCTCTCATACAACATGGCGCATTAGTATTATATTTAATGAACCAAATTGAATCGCGTAAAAGCGCCATTCATAAGGCGAATTAAAAGTGAATTAAAATGTCTAAAATGTCAAATTGTTAGGACGCGGGTTATCATTAACTGTACTCATACAATCCTCTACTACACCGATCACGGTAACAAAGATACCTGTAACGTACTGTAAAAATTTATATTCTATGTGAAGTTTGTCTTACTCGTAATAAGCCATGTAAAATATTATTATAAACATTCTAGTAAGAACAACGGATTCGGTAAAAAAATACATTTTGTGACTAAGGTGGCGACCAAAATATGATACGATATAAACATATGAACTAGAACCTATTTCTTGACTACATTCTAGCTCTTGTTTACAGTCTCACCTGACATGCAACAATGTGATAAAATGCATTAGTCAAGAAACATGTAGTAATAGACAATAGTACTTGTAAACAATAATTGACAGTATTTGTTTCTTGATTCTATTATTATTCTTATTGCTTCTTACACATGCAATATTTTTTATGCATATTTCCTTAAACATTGATGATAGCACGATTATAGATTTATACATGAAATGTAAAGCGAATTACGTTTTGTATTATAATAGAAGAACAAGTACAGATAATATTGTAATCTTCAAATGCCAAATATATAATAAGTTTATTAAAAGATCAATAAAACATTTATTATCTGAAAAAAAAGTTGAGAAAATTTAGCAACTTTAACAATTATTCTTATTTTGGTTTCTGACTACTTTATGCATTATTTCTCGTACGTTACAGATCGGTGTAATAGACGGCTGCGATGCTAACATCCCACTGTTGTGGAATAGATGCCGCTCGTTTTGCCACTAATGACTTCCTGTGTTTTTCTATACGCCAATTATTTCCCATGGGCGAGCAGGCGGGCAAAGACAGCGCCGGTATACCTTTGTCCCCGGGCCAACATTTAATTGTTTAAGTATAGATCATACAATCAATACGATACGTTTTAAAAGAAACCGATCATCGATAATATAACGTTGTTAAATATCCTGAGGGTATTTGTCAATATTTCGCAATGAAAAACATGTTAACCAAAAAAAAAAAGTGTTGTCTGTTCAAGGTTTACATTTTTCATTAATAATAGTTATCAACCTACAACTTGTCACAATAGCCTGTACACATCTACTGCTAAATAAAAGCATAGTCAAGATTCTTCTCACAGTTTGGTCTATCGCTGCCATCATCCAACATCTTTCCACAACCTTCACCAGATTCCTTACGCTCCAGGTGCTCAACATGACATATCCTAATATCATAGTTATCATAGTGTAATATCACGGAATAAAGATTACATTATTGTGTACAACCCGATCTAACAAAATTTAGTGTCTTGAAGTGTTCTAGTGGTGTACTTTGTATATGATTTAATTTTATTAATTATAAGATCACAAACCTGTTTTAGTAGGTGTAGTAAATCATTATAAAATATTAAGTAGTAATCCTTGTTAAGACAAAATATATTTAAAAATTTAAAGCCGTTATAAAGATATTAAGTGATACATCATGTAACGCTCTAATGCCTAAATGTGGTGCATTATTTATTTCAAGTTCATTGAATAAATTATAATATAATCGATGACCATCATCCGAACAAATGGTAGGAACGTGTCGGCACCCACGCACCCGAACCGCCGCTGGCGTTCTTCCGTTACTTATAAACTAACCGTATAATATTGCCTTACATAATCTATCTTAACTTAACTATATTGAAACTTTCAAATACATAAAAAAAACTGTCCATACGCAAACGCAACCACAGACCGAAACATTTTGAAACGCTAATGAAAGAGGTTAGGTTATTCATTCTACTGATACATTTATGTGGGATGAGGCTCAAATAAAAATACTAAACGTTTCTAGCAGAAAATCTAACTGACACATTAAACACGTCTTTAATCATTACGCTCCGTCGTAGCTCTTTTTTATGACACAACGTTTACTTTTCAGTGACAGCCATCAAACATGCAATTATATCTCGACGTTGAAGTTCCTATATCCCACATTTATGTACAATTTCTAGTGAAATCTTTGTATATTAAGATTAGCCAATAAATTATCTCTAGATTTCTATTTTAGAGGGACTACGATTGTAGCTAATAATAATACTGTAACAATAAATCCTAACCTAACGAAAATAAGGAAACATTACATACAATAAGCTATCATCACGTAGCTTTCTCGTTTCATTGCTTTATAAAAAAACATCTGTTTTCAAAATCAATGATTTTGATCATCAAGCCGCGGAGTATCTTTACAGCAAACCAATACAGATAAACAATTCATGTTACCATTTTTATTATTTTTTTCACTCCACGAAGCGATGAGATGGCCAAGACGTTACCTGGTGATAAGTGATAGGTTTGTCTATAACATTATGGCCTTAGTTAGGATAATACACAGCACCAAATTATACTCGTGGCCTTGGGACAAGATATTATGTTTTGTAACCCCAATAGTTTCATGAGCTAAAACGTCCTTCAAACCGGACCGTGGGAATGTTTGTATAATATTTTTGATAGCAGATTTAGGAGCTGCTGTGTTTCACCTGGACGATCTCCTGCGACAGAGATATATCATCGTGATGCTTCATTTCATTAATTTCTTTCTTTAATTTTCATTAATATCGTCAGGAAAATGATAGCTATCTTTTCCTTTACCCAGTGATACCGTTACAAAAGCTAAACCACAAAAAATCATAATGTATATCTCATAACCATTGAAATAAAAACCGAATGTATTAAACGTGCGCCCGAAAAACCAAAAACAAAATAAAGGCTTGAAAGTATACAAATAATAATACACATTCAGCATACCTTATTACCGGTCCTTTGTAAAATTATTCACAATCCTTTGCGACAAATTGGTCCTGCGCGTTTTGCTTAACCATTTACAGCTGGGTTAAACCGCAAACAATTATATAAAATTACAAGGAAACGGCTTCGCAACGACACGCGGGAAATTGAGCTGCTCTTGTTAAAACAAAACAGTCACACCATTTGGTGCAAACGGAGCCAAAAATGAAAGTTATAATCTTGTTTACATACATGCAACGAAGGCTTTTAGCAATAACAGCCTAAATTTTATTTAAGGTGGTGTTAATTGACGATGAGGCCGTAGATGGTGAAACACCTTCGCGCAGCATGCTCTGGTTCTCACAAATTGTCTGGACTAGTGATTGACAACAATCTATTCTCTGGAAGACACACTGAAACATACATTGTTTTCGTCATTTACTGTTTTTATCATAAACGAGATGCTAAAGATTTTTATTAAAAAATAGGGAGATTCTTGCCTCACAGGGTTGTAATCAGCCCGGCGTTTTCGGAAAACCCTACCACGTAAACTAAAACAAACCCTAACTAAATACCTGCTTACACATAATTCTTAACACTATGTCTGAAAGAATGGTGTTTATATTTTGACGGCGAATCTATATCTGATATTATGAGATAACTTTATAGGAAATCTACGTAATTAGGTGTCTTAGTCTTTAGAAGAAGACGAAAGTCTTTAGAAGAAGTTATGGAGCCTAATGAGTTTCATTCGTTTTGAATAGAAAAATATACTGTTCATGTTATATATTAATATTTGCTTATAATTAGAATAAATTAACAGCTACAATAGCGAATGAAATAAATAATGAAACAAAGTTCCTGCATGATACATTGCAAGATGTTCGCAATTGTTAATCGTTCACTCTGTACATTGTAGAGATTATGCGTCTTGTCCTTTAAACTACATCGCATTTTAAACCGGAATACAAAGTGTAATACGAGTATCTACCTACAAGACTATAAATCCAGTTTCATAAGTTGTAACCCGCTAATCATTAGCCAACGTTAGTTCTCAACAAAACATTGCAGTTTTTACACGTATCTAAAGTTCATACTCAATCATTGGAAGGCGGAGAATGGGAAAGGCGAAATAACATTTGCATATGCAACGTCTAATAACAATAATACTTCTAATTATAATATAATACAAAAATATCTAAATAATTTAAGAACAAGGGAGTGTTATTTTTCACATAGAAGTAATTAGTAAACAAAAGGAAAAGCAATTCAAAATCAATTTTATTCAATCGTTTGAGTAGTTCCAAGCAACCGAGAAACGCACAAACTTATTAGTCTAGACAGTAGTCTAGATTCTAAACTTTCAGCACTTACATATCTATCGATAGGCGTTTGTTTAGCATCATCCTTTCGTTTATTTCATTGGGGTCAAATCATTATAAACATTGTTGTATGGTAACCACTTGTTATTTTAAAGATTTGACTGCCTTCTTAATAGATAAGTACATGATTTTTTTTTGATGTTTACACAAACTAAAGCAACTTAGTTATCAATAAGATTTATATATAAATGTAAAAAAAGTATCTGAGTGGGCATACGTTTAATGTTAATTATGTTACGCAAACAAAGAATAATGAATTGCAAAACTTAATGACATAGTGTATCACTACATTACACTGAGAAAATAGTCCATTTACTTTATCTGTGGCGACTTTAACTAATGACACCCATAGGCAATCAGTCCAAGTGATCGAGGACGGCTCAAGTAAAATTGATATCGATACAAATTGCGACCTCCTTGCACGACCTTAAATAGCAATTTACATAGCCATTATGTACATCGTCCATAACGAGCACACACACACACGCCAGTTTAATATATATCCGTTGTAATTGTAATATGTACTTGAGAACCCTTGAATAACTGTCCGAGATAAATATGTCTACAATTACGTTCACGTTATTCCTTTACGTATATATAAGTAATCTAACAACTAATGTATGATTACTTCAGGACGAATAGTGTAAATCAATTACTGGACAACTTTGACAAATAACCAATAGATGGTTATGAATAGAAGTATTCATTTCAACGTTAAAACTGAACGAAATGTTTATTTGGTTCTATACGACATAACAGCTAAACCTATTGGCAATTATCCAGTATAGTTTGACGATAATATCGATTGTACATTTACCGGCGGCCCGGCTCCAGCAATTACACAATGTTATTAAATTTAAGGCATCCGTTCAATAACCACACGTTCCGGTTCCGAACAGACGTTTAATAACAACATGGCAGCCTGTGCACGAAACGACTTAAGAGTCTTTCAAAAGCTTAACATCTGAAAAATAGAGGAGAGTAGAGCAGCAATCAAGTAGAGCCGATGTAGTATAATTAGCTTATCGTCTGCAGATCGCCTAACGGGCAGCGATCGTGCGCGCGCGCATTGGCGAGCAGCGCACCAATGGCCGCGCGCCGATCAGCAGTCGTTATACCATCGATTCTTTTTGGTTATTATAATAATTCCGACACGATTGCGTCTAATTGCGCTGGTTTCCGACGATCTCGGAATACATGATATTACTGATATATCTCTGTAAGTGCACTAGACTGCGAATCAAATTATAATACTTGAATGTTATTGAGAAATAAACCCTCGTTGAAGAAATAATATCACAAACTACTAATAATGTACTATAATCACCAATAATTTAAATAATAAACTGTTACACCTTAGCCTGGCAGACCGTTTCCTGCAACATTTGACTTTTCTATTCGTCTAAAGGACATATCAAAGTCAATGTATGGTTAACATTATTTGGAATACTAACGAGTCTATAATTGCACAGGAAGCTTTAGCTTTGAGATTATACCCCGTCAAAGGCGATATGCATTGCTAATTATGTATGAGCGTAGCTTGAGCGAACTTGTTAATGTCATCTAACTCCATAACTTTTCTGTTTTAAGCAAGAACTTCTTACGCCTAAGTACAATTATTCATGCTACGAAATATGTTGAACACTTTGATGGCTTCATGTTTAACGACTAACCGCAAAATTTTGAAGTAGGTACCACAAAATTAGGTTGAAACTCAAAGCGAGGCCTCTACGTTTTCTTAATCTACTTAAGGCTTCCAAAAAAAACTAAGCGTCTACCTACCTAAATTGTAACAATGGCTCTTAATATCCACCTCAATTTAGCAACGGAAGCTCGAAAACTACCATCTTCAAAAGTCTCAGTAATGTTTTTACCGGCGTTTTAATACCTCGACGCTAGATGGAATGGGACCGTCGTACATAATCAAACCACATGCGGAGCAGTAATTGCCTCAACATTCAAAGACCCGCTCACATCACGCCGTATAATGACAAAAATAGTCCAAAAAATGGCCCCGCATATGAGATATTTTTTTCATGAGTTCGCGCGCTCGCACGGAGCTAAATTACGAAATAAAAGATTAACTTAAAAGATCAATAAACTTAATAAATGATCTCAATAATTGTTGTATTACGGGCACAATGGAGCGGCTTCGTGAGACGTCATTAACGCGCGAACATCATTAATTTTATTCGCGGCTTTCCGACGTCAAGGCAATGGCGTCTGTCAGATTTGAAAAGGCGCGCTGCTGCCACCTGTTGGTAGCGCGGCGCATTAGACGGCGGACCCCGCTGCGTTCCACTTGATACTGCCACTGGAATGACTCGCGCGATACCGACGCCCGCTTTCATTTTATGAACTTGTAAAATATCAAACATTTAAATAATCACCAATCGATAACCATCGATAACCAATAGCTTGCACCTTGGCTTTAAAACTAAATAATAACTATTAAACCACCTATTCATACCGTAACAACAGAAACTCACATTTCTCGTTCATCATCCAGGTCATTAGTGTTTCAAATGATTTTCTTTATTGTTATTAAAATGTAAACAGAAATTTATTTGAACTCTAGATTTAATTTTAAAGACAGGAAATTAAGGTAGTTACATATGCAGTCATTAAAATCGAATATTGCGAGGCGAAATCGATCCCGTTCCTTTCGATTATTTATTTTCTTTGTAAATTTTTCAAGATCGAGTTGTATTTTGGATCTGTGCCAACAAAAGCTCCATCATTTTAACCGTCAAAGCGGAACGTATCCCAAAAAGAGCTGCCAAAAAACTTGAGCCGCCTCAACAGATTAGATTTCTTTTTGGTAGCTAATTGCGTTTTATCAAATTAAAGTAATTCCGCCCGCGGCGAGCGATCTCGGTGATTGATAATGTTTGTCAAGAAGCGGTTCCCACTAGTTTTACAGAATAAACTGTTTTGATTCACACTAATATACGGCCATTTGTCTCAGGAAAATTTTGTCAGCCTCAACGATTTCTCATTGGTTTAAATATATTGTCTAATATGTTTTTAAATATCACATAGCCACTACTCCCTTTTATAAAATAATACCAGAATCATTAAAAAATGTCTT